>JBCIKM010454224.1:774-20210 GCA_039654465.1 Melibe viridis | reverse complement strand
TGTGTGTGTGTGTGTGTGTGTGTGTGTGTGTGTGTGTGTGTGTGTGTGTGTGTGTGTGTGTGTGTGTGTTGTTGTTGCTTTTTTCCCCTTCTTATTTGTTTTTGGAAATGAATCTTTCACGAGCGGTACATCACAAAACAAGCTAAATAAAAATAAGACGATGGAATATCATCCTACATAATACTACTTTTTTTTTAAATTGAGAGGCTGCGTCATTTTTTCAGGGTTTCATTTATTTATGTTTTTTTTTCACATGTTAATGTAAAAATCCGAAATTAATCCATACAAAATGGTTCACTCGTACTTAGCGTGGGCTTTGCTACCAGTAGTTTTGGATGGTGTTCCGACAATGTTATATCATAATCACCAACCATAACTGATTGCTGATAACCCTATTGTAAGCATTTTAGAGCACTTTCTGTAGATTTGGCGCTATTATTACAGATTACATAATGAACTATTACATTACATTACATTATATTACATTACATTACATTATATTACATTACATTACATTACATTACATTGCATTGCATTACATTACATTACACTACATTACATTACACTGCATTACATTACATTACATTACATTACATTCTATTACATTACATTTTATTACATTACATTAGTTGACCCTCGTACGATCACAGCATGGAAATTTCTATACCTTTCTCTGTCCGGTGACGTGCAAACCTGTGTTTAAGAGTTTAAAAAAGTAACAAATCAGGTCCTACTAGAAAGAGGAATAACTGTTGTAAGATTTTCGAGAGAAAGTACGTTAATTCATCAAGGTATGTTTTGTTAGTTTATTGATGGTTTTAGGACCCCACGGCACACGAGGGTCATAGAGGATTCCAGAGGAAAGCAAGATGATAGAATAAGTTCAAAGAGGGAACAGATCAAACCACAAACAGCAGAGAGATGATTTACACATACAAAAATGAATATCATCTCTCAAAACACATATTGACACCACAGAGAGATTATCTACAATGAAGAAAAAATCATCTCTCCTTACAAAAATAAGCAATGGACATCACTCATGACAGCATAAGGGTTCAGGAAGACCCAGGGTCTTTAAAGCCCCTTTGTCTACCAAAGTAATCAGTCCATTTAACTTGTGACCTTGCTGTTATGTACCAAATACATGAAATAAGGGATGACCACTGAGTTGCAAACAAGACAACAAAAACAGGACATCCTAGAATAGGGGAAAAATAAGATAATTAAAGATAAGAAACAGAAGTAGAAGTGCCCACTGGGGACATCCGCCAACCAGTCGCAATTCAAGCCATGTGACTACTGAAATAAGAACTCTGACTCACGAGCAGAATGAATGTTGACATTTATAATAAAATCACGCAACGTTACTTATTATCAGAAGCAAATTTCTCTCAGCCCTTCAAGTTCATTCTAAAACCTTCTTGAACTACAATATAATGTAACTTGACTCCTAAAATTAATCTATGGACCAGACTTGGCACTACCTTTTTTCTCGTTGTTTTTAAATTTCAAGTTACAGCTACTTCGAACGAAAAAGTTATTGTTACATCATTAATTACTGACCAAATTCACCATTCTAAGGTAACCGCGACAGTTCGACGAGGGCGATAGGAAACTGGTTGTATGGCGAACAGACTACGCAGTCGTCAAACGCGCACGTCTGATCTCCTCTTCCGAGAATGGCAAAGACAGAGACGCCTCTTTGTCCGCACTGCCGTAAGGAAGTCCAGACGACCGATCACCTCGTCCTCGATTGCGAAGTAAGGAGGCGAGAGGGCGGTTACGAAGAAATTCATAATTTCATCCAATCATACAAAGATTGGGATTCAGGTGTGAGACAAGAGATCGGGAAAACGGTCCCCGATTATTCTCTCGAGTCAAACGATGTAGGTAGGTAGCGGCAGTTCCAACATGAATTAGAGACCAAACTGAACGTACATAGTAATAACGGTAACAATTACAATATGAATTATGAATTACCGACCGAATTCATCATTGTGCAGTAACCGCAGCAATTTCAATATGAGTTACAGACAACATTCAATGTACAGTAATTTCACTAATCCCAAAATGAATTACTGACCATATTCATCATTGTGCAGTAACCATGACAATTCCATTATGAATAACCGATCAAATTCATAATTATGCAGTAACGGCGGCAATTCTAATATGAATAATGAATTACCAAACAAATCCATCGTTAAATTGGTTTACACGCCGGTTTGTGCCTGGCACTGTATAAATGTTACATGTATTTGATTTACTCACTGGTCTATGCCTGGCACAATATAAATGTTACATGTAATTGATTTACTCACTGGTCTATGCCTGGCACTATATAAATGTTACATGTAATTGATTTACTCACTGGTCTATGCCTGGCACTATATAAATGTTACATGTATTTGAGTCATTCACCGGTTTGTGCCTGGTATTGTATAAATATTACATATATTTGACTCATTCACCGGTTTGTGCCTGTACATGTATTTGATTTACTCACTGGTCTTTGCCTGGTACTATATAAATGTTACATGCATATGATTTACTCACTGGTCTATGCCTGACACTATATAAATGTTACATGTATTTGAGTCATTCACCGGTTTGTGCCTGGTATTGTATAAATATTACACATATTTGATTCATTTACCGGTTTGTGCCTGTACATATATTTGAGTCATTCACCGGTTTATGCCAACATATGTATTTGATTCATTCACCGGTTTGTGCCTGTACATGCATTTTGATTAACTCACCGGGCTGTGCCTGGCACTATATAAATGTTACATGTATTTGATTTACTCACCGGTTTGTGCCTGGCGGCGCTGAGGCAGAATGTACAGACAGGTTTAGGCATGGAGTCCAAAGGCGAGTGGCCACGCATCATGGCCTGATGCTTGAGACAGGGCTGGTCCGAGCACTCTGCGCCAACCATCAGCACGGTGCTCAAGTGGGCGATGTAGCTGGCCGCGAGGCGCAACGTCTCGATTTTGGACAACTTGCGGTCAGCTGGTTCTGAGGAGAAAAAAATCAAAATGGATCGGAAACGATGAGATCTATAAATTATGCAATGATATTGATACCATACTTTATACTAGCAATAAAAATAAAAGAAAAATAGTATAGGCACAGTGCCGAGGTGAGTCAAAGCCGTAGAGAGAAAGTAAAATAAACAGAAAATAGTAGAGGCACAAGGCCGAGGTGAGTCAAAGCCGGAGAGGAAAAGGAAAAAAAACCTACAAAAAGACCCCCCCCCCCCCCCAAAAAAAACAAAAAAAACAAAAAAAAACCAAACAACAACAACAACAAACAAACAAACAAACAAACAAACAAAACAAAATAAAAAAAACAGGAAGTCGGAGGAGGAGGGAATCGAACCCAGGACCTAGAGTGGCGGATGGTTCAGTTGGTAAGCCCGCTGTTCTGGCAGTGGCCAGGCAAATCGGTGCCTTGGCAGGTCCTGGGTTCGATTCCCTCCTCCGACGACTTCCTGGGTTTTTTTGTTTGTTTTATTTTCAGTTCTCTCTATGGCTTTGACTCACTTCGGCACTGTGCCTGTACTATTTTCTGTTTATTTTAGCCTATTTCCAGTGCCAGCTCTTCTTTTCTTCATATGTTTATACCAGGAATAGTAACTTACAGTAACTATACTGTGTTATCATGGGATAACCTCTGCATTGGTATTGTGAATTATCATTGACAATTATTGCAAGATTTCTCAGTAGAAATTCAAAAGAATCAGAAACACGGAGGTAATTACTTTCTCTCATATTATTAAATACTATTACAGTTTCTGGCCTTGATTCTAAAAAAGCATAACACAAGAAAGTATTCAAACCATTAATCACTGTTTCGCACCTTGCGTCAATCCAGTGAAATCGAATATTTTGATACAAAGGTGACATATTGTTTTGTTATCAGTCTAAATAAACAATACTTAAGATTTTTCCACCTGAAATGCGGAAAAATAAGCGGGGACCTGTTTCGTTAAATTTGTTAAATGTAAATTTGTTTATGGCATACTATCGTACAAACCTGGAGTCGCTCTTCAAGTGTCGCGTTAACCAGGGAAGACAAATTCAGAATTAATATCGATTGACACTTTTCAAATACAAGAAGAAACTCGTTTGTTTCTAGACTTGTGGGAATATAATATAATATATCATGGAAATTTGTAACCATTGAAAATGAGGTTTCTAGCCAATTCCATTTTTTTCTTTTAACTTGGGGACTATTAAGGATGACCAATCATATATTTTATAAGAAAATTAGAAAAGTCACGTAATACAACCCTTATCAAGCAAAATATATCATGGAACTTGGGATAGCTGACTTTTTTCTTTTTTTGTTTTTACACTTTGGGAAATAAGTGAGAGTTGTCTTTGTTGTTGGTTGTTTGGTTTGGTTTTGTTTGTCGTGTCGTTTTTTTGTTGTTGTGTTTTTTGTTTGTTTGCTTTTTTTGTCTTTGTTTTTTTTTGGGGGGAGGGGGTGTTTGTTTGTTTGGTTTTTGTTGATATAATGGATACTCTTTGAATATTTTCACCTCGGTCAGACCTTAAGAATTTGAAAGCCGAAACTTGCGGTTAGTGTTTATAAAACTTAAAACTCTTTTCAAATTGAAATGTGCAAACATTATAGACTATATATATATCTCCAAAACGTTTCAACAGCTACTCAGCTTCATTTTTGAAGATAAAGTATACAAAAAAATACACAACAAAATAATGAAGGAAAGAAAGAAAATAGGAACCGAATCTAATGTTTAAAAAAAATTTCCAAGCTGTTTTAATGTTTTTTTAAAAAGTCACCGTAATTGAGATTTTGAGAATAACACAGTTGGAATTTTTACGCTTATATTTTCCGATTCTGCCATATCAACAAGAGTTGCTTTGATAAAGGTGAGGGAAAAAATATTTTTAAAAAAGGAGGAAATCCCACCATTTTTCAAAATGTGGGACACTCTAGCCTCTTCTTGATGTAGTTAGAATACAACGAGCCATTACCTGTGTTCGTGTCGTGGATGTCAGATATACCATGAAGCTTTTTTTTTTTATATCGCTAGACAATGCTTAATTCAGTGTCTGGTTCTGTCTACCAGACAATTTAATAGGAAGCTTAATATTCTGCGTTGATGCCCTGTGGTAAATCAGCGGCTTACTGGTCTTTATCAACGAGCAGATACCACCAAAGGCAACAGCGACTATTGTTTGGCTTAAGATCGAGTAATACCCCTCACGTATTGCTCATTACGCCAAACAAGATAGGGCACGGTGGACTGATCATCTGCCTGCCTTCATTTCTTGTGATTCAAGAGTTTTGCTCGGCTGCCTGGGAATGGGTGCCGACATTCGACACTGCTAAGGCGGTGTGAAGGAATAAGAATAACAAAACAGCAAAACAATATCCTGTATTGATTATCGTGATATCATCGACACGATCACATTAATTTATGTTCAATAATTTCAGAGGATATTCAAAGATCAACTCCGACCCTATTTTATCCTGCTCTTCTTAGATACTCTTAAATTATAATCGCAGATTTATACAAAAACAACCGAAAGTTGTAGCTGAAAGCCATGCAGCATTGTCATTGAAAAAAAAACCCAAACCAATAACAGCAAAACCCAAACAAAACAGACCCCTAAAACAAAACAAACAAACAACAACAAAAAACAAAAACAAAGTGAAAATGGAAATTTAAAAACCTTTATAGTAAAAATATCATCCAAAATGAATTCCCTAGTTTTGATTTTAATTCTGTACAAAGTTTAACGAGCACAAGGCGTGGAGCGCATGAATCTTAATTAGATTTTAATCACCAAAGCTTGGAGGGGGAAATGGCGAAGGCTGCACAAATTTAGTTATCTTGTGTGCATTTTTTTCTTTACGTAGAAACTTTAGAAAAATCAAAAAGAGAGAGAGAGCGAAAATTATAACAGGACGAGAAATATTATATACAACACAATAATATTCACTTCATGCATTCTTTTGATCGATCTTTTTATTCACCGATACGTGTACAAAAAAACAACAACAAAAGCGCAAACGAACAAAACCAAGCAAAAAAAAACCAAAAAAAAACAACAAAACCCTGCCCCCCCCCAAAAAAAAAAAACCCAACCACTCAATAAACAAAACAACCCCCCTCCCAAAAACAAACAAACGAACAAACAAACAAACAAACAAAAAACAAGAAAAAACAGAAGAAAGCAAAAAAAGAACAAAACAAACAAGAAGAAAACAAAAGAAATTCAACAACAACAACAACAACAACAACAACAACAACAACAACAACAACAAAAAAAAACAATCAATAACAAAAACAAAAACATCAATTGTGGGTGGACGAAGAAAGGTTTTGAGTAGCATCTGGGAAGCAGAATCTATTCACGGCATTGCTATAATAACTTCCCCATTTGACCAGGTGCTCGTGCCATGCCCGAATAGTCTTTGCCTCTTGGAGGTGTCGCATGCTTACGTTGCTACCGCTCACGGCAGACATGGAATAAAAACAAGAGACAATGAAAAACAAATGTAAAAAAATAGTATTGAATATGTACTTCTTAATGCTTCCTCGTAATAATCTTCAGTACACTAAACACAATAAAACAAAGAAAAAAATAACTATAAATATCGAAACAAAAAAAAATTAAAACAAAACAAAACAAAACAAAAACAACCAACAAAAAAATAGACAGGCATATTCTTTCAAACGAAAACTGAGTGTTTGACTCAAGCAATGTAGCATCTATTTGACTACATGCCGATGTTTTGAAATTATTTTCACTATTGATAATAATAATAATAATAATAATAATAATAATAATAATAATAATAATAATAATAATAATCATCATAAAAATAATGATAATAATAATAATAATGCACATTTATAACGCGCAAAAACTATCCCCACCTTGGCAGCAGGCTCTAGGCGCCAAATTAAGATTAATTTAAAAAAATCATTGCAGTACCATAATCACATTCACACCAACAACAGAGAGAGAGAAAGGGAGAAGGGGGGGGGGGCAACACAAAACAAGTAGAGTAGAAAAAAGCCCCGAAATAAATGCCCAAATCAACTATTACTATTTTTTTTTCAATATTTGGTTGTGAATCATAGGAGTAGACATTGACTCATTACAGAAATAAAGTTGAAAGAGTTGCGAACTTTTAATCGGACACAAAATTAAACAAAAGTATTTTTCAGCCAAGTATTGTTTCTCCAGTTAATTTACCTAATGTAAAAGTTGGTTTGTGTGAAGCTTTTTTACTTAGTATGGTTCGAGTCGTTTTCTTAGACTCGATATTATCAAGTAGTCAGTCAATAGTTGTTCTTTCAAGGGCAAGGTCGTAAAGTTCACCATTTCCCAGACGACGAAACCTCGATAGGTGGGCACTCCTGTGGTCCCTCGATGGCTTGTGATCATGACGTGTGATAGCTTCTCACTTGCTATCTAGATGGATATGAATTGATGAGTAAAATAGACGAGTAGGAGGACAATGTGTGCTCAGATACCATCCCGAAGTGTATTGTTGAAAATCAATGACGGACTTCATGCAGATGACTTAGAAAGTCTTAAATTTCTGTTTTTGCCGGTGTTAAGGAGAAATCAAGTCTCGCAAATATGTACAGGCCATGAATTATTTGATGTCTTAGAATCCAAAAATGCGATGCATCTTTTGCCCAGATTCCTTCGTTTAGTAGGAAGGAGAGATCTTTCCGATCTTTTGGTTGCAGACATCGAAGGAGGAGAGCATGGGATAACAACAGACACCAGCCACTGTCTTTCCAGCCCTGATCAATGTTTTGACTTTCAGGAATTGTTGTTCACACTCAGTGAGGATATGTCCCCAGGAGATGTTTCAAGATTGAGGTACGCTCAATATCTAATTACCTTATTTGCAGTGGCCATTTTTTCCAGTCCCGTAAAAGTAGTTCTTGGGGCTATTTTTACAGTTCCGTAAAAGTAGTTTTGGAGGGCATTTAACAATCCTGTAGAGATAGCTCTTAAAACTCTCTTTACTACATGTTCTCTAAAGATCTAAAGATGAGGGGGGTGGGGTTATGGTTCTGTTATTTTGTGATTTACATTTGGGCATTGGCATCCATGAGTCTATTGTGTATATCATATCAATTTGCATAATATTTAAATAATAAAAATGAATGGCATTTTAAAAGCGCATGTCCCCGAGTAAGTTGGGCTCCATGCGAGTAAGTTGGGCTCCATGCGCTCAAACGAAGCCTCAAGGCGCTTCACAATACCATATCCCTGGCAGACAACGCACATACTACATATATGACATTACAAGCGCCTGATGGGCGTGTTACAATTTTTTTTTGACAGAGAGACAGTGTTGTCTACAACCAGAGGGACTTCCTAGCTTTACATCCATCTCCGATAGGATGAGGTAAATTTGGTAAAGTGCCTTACCTAAGGACACAACACGATGGCGCTGGTGAGGATTTTTGCCGTTCATGGGACTCAAATCCAGGACCTTTCGCTTGAGAGGCGAGCACCATCTATCTGCCACATACAGACATAGTTTTGTGTTCTGAGTCATCTTGTGTCAGCGTACATTTGAATCCAAATTTTGTTATTAGAAGTCTTAAGGTTTACCTACTTCTATCTAATTTTGGCTTGTTTTATTTGTTTTGTCATTAGTTTGCTTTTCTTTCTTTCTGCTGGTTTTTATTTCACTTCGATTTTGAATCTGCTGGGCTACAATTAAAGCATAATAACAGGGATAGGTTCTCTCTTGCTGTATAAGTTGGCCATCTTTTCCGACAGACTATTGTATTGTTAAATGAAACATGGCTCTTTTCTACAATGTTGTCCTGTTAAAGGTATCTTTGTCATATGAGTTGCATGGAATAAATAGGGCAGCAGCTTTCTGTCTTGCCATTTTCTCCCATTTTTATATTTTTAAATTTCTTTTCTTTACTTCTTTCTCCATAAATTGCAACGTCTTGATCTGCTGCATCATTTTCAATTTCTTTGAATTTTCTCAAATTATCTCTTTTTACTGGTGTCTCTCTTCAATACATGGCTCAAGATAAATGCTCTGAGTGAGAACCCTGGGTGTGGACTGGACTGTAGCATTCGTCCTTCACCATGAATGGACCGTAGCCTTTGTACTTCACCATGACTGGACCATAGCCTTCGTCCTTCACCATGACTGGACTGTAGCCTTCGTCCTTCACCATGACTAGACCGTAGCCTTCGTACGTCACCATGACTGGACTGTAGCCTTCGTCCTTCAACATGACTGGACTGTAGCCTTCGTCCTTCGCCATAACTGTACCGCAGCCTTTGTCCTTCACCATGACTGGACAGTAGCCTTTGTCCTTCACCATAACTGGACCGTAGCCTTCGTCCTTCACCATAACTGGACCGCAGCCTTTGTCCTTCACCATAACTGGACTGTAGCCTTCGTCCTTCACCATAACTGGACCGTAGCCTTCGTCCTTCACCATGACTGGACTGTAGCCTTCATCCTTCACCATGACTGGACTGTAGCCTTCGTCCTTCACCATGACTGGACTGTAGCCTTCGTCCTTCACCAAAACCGGACCGCAGCCTTTGTCCTTCTCCATAACTGGACCGCAGCCTTCATCCTTTACCATGACTGGATCGTAGCCTTCGTCCTTCACCATGACTGGACTGTCACCTGTGTGTTGACTGTGTGGTGTGCGTGGACTTTCAATCTTCAGTTGGGGCATACCCTTTAAAAATAACCCTGAGAACTATCTTTATGGGACTGTATAAATAGTCACTGCATACTTAATAAATCTTGGATGCCAGAATGCTGCACTGCCAATTGCTGGCAAGCCATCAAGATTAGCATTTTGGGTGCTCTGTCGCTGTCAAAGTCCGGAGTGTCAATTCAGACTCAAGGCTGAATAAAACTTTTGTGTACAAGGTCTCATCGGACTCAGACACACACACAAAGTTACCTCCAACAGTCCAACATCCTGTCACCCTAACACTCTCAATCACTCTTTTTTTTTCTTTGTAAATTTATTGTATTTTTCCTATTCGAAAGTGAAAATAGATATTTTGTTTATCCCCCCGCCCAACTGAATTTTGGTCCTAAATGTCAAAATGACAGTTCATAAATCAGTAAATTTTGTCTTGTCTATGCACTTGAAATACTGCCAAAAGAAAGTTTTTTTTTGTGTGTGTTTTTTTTAAGGTACTTCTTTACCAAAGTTTATTAGTTTTAAACATTATTTTAGGGGACCCCTGAACCCCCAAAAAGAGTGAATTTTAAATTTTGTTCCCAAAGTGAAATACCTTGATAAATTGTCGAAAGAAACTGTTGTAGCAGCTTCTCAACTGATGGATTGATGAGAAGCCAATGTACCGCTCAACAAGCCACATCGCATTCTCAGAGAAGTCAGAAGTCAAAGTTCAAGTTCCTACGCAATTAGTGCTATTTCTAGACATCTCTATCTCCCTCCCCCAATGTGGCCTCTGAAGAGGTCAAGGAGAGTTATCATTGAGTTACATTATTTTGTTTTTTTTTGATCGGCTGGAGTATGTGAGTATAAATAGACAAAATTGTTATTCGAACTTGAGTCTGAATAAATAGGGCTTTCAAAACTTACAAAGACACCTTTAAAATTATTCACCAATGCGTGTATTGCACTTTGCCAGCAAACCAGGTTTTTTTGTAGGGGGTAATTGAAGTTTGTACATTGTAACTTAACTCTTGCAGGTAATATTGGTATTTGGTAAATCTTAAAAAAAAAAAAGTCAGTTTTTAAGTTTTTTGATTATGTCATATCAACTTTTGAGTACATCTAGGTTATTGCTCATTGAACTGCCTGTGCCACAGAGCAAATATAATATTATATATATATAATATCTTCCTTCATAACTTGCGTTTAGTATTTTATCATAATTTATACTTTACTTCCAGGTATCTTAGTCCTACAATACCGAAAAATAAACAAATAAAAAAAGGAGTTGATCTCTTTCAAGCTCTGATGGAGCGTTGCGAGATCGGACCATCGAAAATGGATGGACTGAAAAGCGATCTGTGTCACATCGGAAGAAACGACTTGGCATGTGCGGTTGATGATTGGAGAGCAGGTAAGTTGGAGGCGTCCTTGTGATATCTCCATCCTGGCTTTCTTACATGGCATAATGGCCGATGCGTTTTTTTTTTTTTTTTAATTAGTTTTTCACAACGATAGTACTAAGCAACCACTGAATGATGAGATTTTAATTTCTGTTCTTGATAAATGTTTGTCCTATTGTGGTTGATTTCATATTCTTGATGAAATTTTCATCATATCAGATTATTTAAATTTCAAAGGCAAATTTTGCAATTTTTGATGTTGTATTTACACTCAGCAGTTGAGCAGTTGTTATATATATAAAAATCTGGTGCGAGAAAAACAAAGAGCTTCTATTTGTGTAATGAGTGGAGAGATTTGTCGGCGTCAGTTGGCTCAGTGCTAAACACAACTTACTATGTGCAATCATGATTGTGGCCAGTGTTTGGAGTGGTGATGCGTAGGGTCACTTCCCAGACCCACTGCCCCATGTGTAGCCTCTGGCCATTGACGCTGTGCCTTTGGGTAAGGCACTTTACCACACTAACTTCATCCTATCGGAGATGGATGTAAAGCTCGGAGGTCCCACTGGTTGTAGATCAGACAATCTTGTCTCTGTCTGAAATATTGTAACACGCCCAACAGGCCGCTAGTCTCATCATGTGTTCCATGTTGGTTGTCTGCCAGGGATATGGTATTGTAAAGCGCTGAGAGCATGGTGATGACTACAAATAAGTGCTATATAAAATAAATGCTATATTTAATTTTTTTAATTGAGATATATTAGAGTTATATTCTATGCCTTATGCAAAGAGAAGTTGATGTGCTGTGAGCTGGTTCATTTCTTGACTTGTAACCCATTCTTTGTTTTTCAAATCTTATTCATAGCGCTTGAACTGCAAAGTTGTGCTTTGGTATGATTTACCACTGGGCACCGTTTTGAGTAGACTTGCGTATACTGAAAGCGCCTTAAAACATCGGCTGACACTTGGTTTGTTCCAGTCTGTGCTGGGGACAGACTCAAAAGACAAAGTTTCCCAAAAGGATTAGTGAAGGGAATTTTTATTAGTCTATATTATTAATCATTTCAAACCAGCATGCTCTAAATTCAGAGTCCCATGAAAATATTTTTCAATTTGAATTAATGAAAGAATTGAAAAAGGGAAAAACAATCCTTATAGCTCAATGTATCTTCAATCCTAGGGAGTGTTGATTCAAGCTCAGAGCCTACCCTCCTCCATGTGCCTCCATCCCACAATGCCTCAGACCCAGAGACGGAGCTGAAACAGCCAGTTGTGACCAGCTCCACGCCTGTGATAAGCCAACCTAGGCAAGCAGAGTCTGAAAATCTCACTGTTCACTTGCGTAAGTTGTCATTGTCGTGGGCGTCAAATTGCTGTGTATAAAACTGGATTGTTTATTAAATGCCATATGTAAATGTCATATGTAAATGTCATATGAAGTTCATATTAATATCACGCACTAATTACATTATTATTATTATTTAAATATCTATTGGAATGCAAATAACAGTCTCGGGGTCACTACCCGCGGAGTCACATTTTCAAATCCCAAGGAGTTGTAAAAGACTGTTGTCTCTACATAATGTAGATTGCGTTATAAAAGAATACAGAGCCAAGACGCTATCCAATTCCATCATCGAGCCATTTGTAGACACTATTTTTCAAATTTATAGCTAAATGAACAAATTGGTTCTTAAACTTTACCTGTGGCTTTCTCAAAACTGACAAAGTGTGACTCTCTTTAGTCTCCCTCTTTGGTCTTCAAATGCTGCACTGAAGGAAATATAGACGTACGTATTCACCCAATACAGCTTTGTGCCTCCCACGCCTTTTATAGAATGACTTCATTGGGAAATCAAATGCCCAGTAGTGCATAATATTTTCTTTGAAAATTCCAAATGGTGTCTTCAAAATTAAAAATGGAAAACAATTTTTAAATTTAGGCACATAAAGAATAAGCAAGAAATCATCAGAGAAAACAGCCGTAGCAAACGGTTCAGTCTCTCGACTCAAGTACGATCATCATTGTCATTATCATCATGATCTTTGTCGTCATCGTCATTGTCATCATAATGTATAATCCCGATATTCCAGTCGGTCACCAATCTGTCTCCTAGCGCTTGGTCAGGGCATTTTTTGTCTGAAATGTCCGCTGTATTCTTTAACTTTTTCTACGCTTTGGTGCTGTCCAGCAAGGCGATACTTTGTCTTCTTCTGTGTCCATTTAATTTACCACATAGAGTCCATGTTGGTGGAAGTGTGTCTTGAGTACTGTAGGGGCAGCAGGATAGTTGAATCTGGGTAAAGTCAACATCTCGGGACAGAGAAAAAGTTTGGACATAAAACTTCAAGGAAATCAATTTGCACATATTGAAACCCTTGACTGAAAAGTATGTTGTAGAAGTATTTTATATCGTGTCACTTGCTTTTTTTTTATGAGTTTTTTGTATTTAGGGATGGAACTTCCAGGGTTGTGCCCGCACAGATTTCTATCACTTCAAGTTCCGGTGATCTGCCTTTCCGTGGCTTTATCTCTACTATCAGCTACTTCCAGAGGAGAGTATCTTGAATGCTGAATGCACTTGGTCAACTAATTATCATCCGATACTTTCTATGAAAGCAGTTGAAGTAAATAATCCTGATCATCAATAAACGTGTACTGATAGGCTTGACATGTGATGCCATTGAATGATTCTATTTCCAGGTCAACGAGATCTAACTTAACCTCGGTTTGTGGTTAACATCAGCTGATCGAAGTGTTAACTGCTCCCCATATCTCTTGGCCAGCTACCGCTGCTTGGAACTGGAACCGGAAAGGCTTAATAAAAAAGCAACAGCTTTCAAATTCTTTTCAAAATTACGCTCTTGAAAAAACCTTTCACTTTGAGGTTGAAAAATGTTGAGTGTATCATTTTTCAGGTGCACAAGATATTTAACTCAGTCTCGGTTTGCCTTCATTGTCTGATGGAAGCATATTTTGGAAAGCATAGATGACAATACATTTAGAAATTAGTTATTTAGGTTGAATTTATTTGAATTATATGAAACAAAATTTTTTTCTATTATTATTTTTAATCACATCAAATAAGATGTTTCCAACGCTGGTCTGAATAAGACAACACAGTGATTTTGCCCATCATCCTCTGAATGTTTGACAACTGCATAAAGGGAGGTGCACGTCCACTTCCAAAATAAAACAACAAAAAGCTTCCCCAAAAAACAGCCAAACACATCCACTACATACTGAGTCTTTTCCTATTAAAATTATTGCCTTGGATGATCAGGCAGACTTCCACTATTTCTGACAGCTGGTAACAATGAGTCCCTGATAACTGGTAGTTTAAACTTCCATGTTAACTTAAGGATGAGAATTTTCAGCTTTTAAGCGGAGCTCTGCCTTTTTTGTTGCTGCTTTCCACCTCTGAGGTCGTTCCGTCTTTCAACTACTTATGACAAGTACCATGAAATACTGGTTTTCAGATTTGTTTCAAATTTCCTGTCGATCTGTCTGACTGTCTGTCTATGCAGTACCTAACTCCTCTGTTCCCCGTTGAGCAATCTTTGCAAATAAGTTCTTCAATCAAAGCCCTCCCTTCAAGGAATGTCTGAGAAATTTCATAGAAGTTAAGAAACTGATAACTTTACAAATATTCCCTTAATCTATAGCTAGTCTTGGTTTGGGTTGAGCACTTCAGGAGTAACGGGCAAAGTTTTTAAAGTGCTGTGCATTACTCGCCAAACTTGACTGTTTGGCTTGAATTCTCTTGCTTTGCCCAGTTATTTCCCCTCATTTTTTGGGGATCTCGGCTAGACTGTACTGATGATTACCAATAAGCATGAAACAGTACTGTCTGCAGTTGCTAACTTTACAAATAGTTATATTCCGTTTCAGTTAGGAAGAGAGACGAGGAATAAGATGGATGCCATCATAGTTGTTGGTGACACAGTTTCTCGTCACAATCGGCAGTACCTTAGCGGTGCGTGACAAGCGAATTCGAGAAACTGGCAATGACTTGGACGAAGGCAGGGAGGGGGAAGGGGAGGGGTGGGGGTGGGGTGGAAAGACAGGAGATGGGGGGTATGATTTAGTTGAATTGAGACGTGAGAAGAAATCAAAACTTTGTTTGCTGCCCTGGGTTTCTTGTCGGGTTAAAAAAGCCCAGTTTATGCCTAGATATAGTTTTTCAAGAGTTACTTTCAAAAAATTTTCCAGGGGTAGTATACCCCCCCCTAGAAGACCTTCCACCTTCAATTGTCGGAATATGTGCCTTTGGCACTTGGTTTTATCCATTTTCCAAGTCTCAGCCCTGATAAATCAATGATAAAGTTAAGTCACAAATGACTGATGGAAAACGAGATTGGAGTTGGGGGGAGCTTTTTGCATTCTTCATGGAGAAAATAAACCGTGTATGTATTTTTGAAAAAAAGTTCAGGTATTTTTTCTTTGCTTGATTCCATCCCTGTGCTTTTTTTGGGTATGTTCTTTTTTTTTATATGACCAGGTGATGGGTGCCGTGGCATGTCCTGGGTTTGATTCCCTCCTCTGACGACTTCCTGTTTTTTTTTCCTCTCTTTCTATCGCTTTGACTCACCTCAGCACTGTGCCTAGTCTGATCTTTCTTTGATGTCACTTTTTTTTCAGTGATGGTTCCCTTCTTCTTTATATGCTTTTGTTTTGCTGAGAGATTACTTAATACTAAAAAGGTTGAAATATAACAATACTTTGGAACAGCCGCTGGCTAAGGTTGTAATGATGAGGATGCAAGGGCTCAATAAATTGGCAGAGAATGCATTGACACTTATATCTCCCCAGACCCAGTGCCTTGTGGGAACAGTTCTGGAGGCGAGCGGGAGGAGACGGACATTGTGCCTCGATACAAGATGGATGCAAAGCCAAGAGGTATTTGATATATTGGGCAGTTTTGTTGTTCTCCTCTTTCTGGTTTTTTTTATGGTGCAGAAAAGTTATAGTTTCCTCCTTCGATGTAGGAACTTCTTTGATTAGAAAAAAATGTTCTAGTGGGGGGTCAAAGTTTAAGCATTTTGCAAGTGATTGAAGACATTGATTTGATTGGTAAACCAAAAACAACTTAGTTGGGAACGACAGAATGGAACCTGGCATAGCATGATGTGCAGAGGATGGCTCAGGACAGACAGACAGACAGACAGACCGACCGACAGACAGACAGAGACAGGAGTAGAGCGTCTTTGTTGCTGCCCTTCATGCCTCTCAGTGGAAAGGGCAGTAAGCAAGTAATTGAGTATGCCTGGCATTTTTCATACGTCCACCCTCGGAATCAAGCTCTTTGGGCATGCACTCACATAATCACCGCTCGGTTTAAGATGATGTTATCGTCAGAACACCCTGCTAAGCTGCTGGTTAAAAACACCCACGATAAGCACAGGTTAACCAGATTTAATTGGAATTTTATCAATTAAAATAATGAGGCGCAGTGGACTGACCATCTGCCTGTCTTCATCATATCCTGTAATCCAGAGGTTTTCACTGGGTCAGATACTACGATGGTGGTATGAAGGGACAAGAATGACAAAACAAAACAAAAGAAAAAATTCAATCTAATTTTCTCAAACGAATCTAATTTTTTAATTTATTTTTTTGTTGGACAAATAAATTATGAACACTGATGGCAGCTTCTTTCAAGCAACCATTGGGCATTCATCCCCTGGTGTACCTGCTAGAATGGTATTGTAAAGCGCATAGAGCACCCCGGTGGATATGTACTACATAAATAGTTGTTATGATCATTGTTATCATTATTATTATTATTATTATTATTATTATAATTATTATTATTATTATTATTATTACTATTATTACTATTATTAGTATTATTATTATTATTATTATTATTATTATTATTATTATTATTTTTATTATTACCATTCTTATTATTGCCATTATATTAGTATTATTATCATTATTATTATTATTATTATTATTATCATTATTATTATTATTATTATTATTATTATTATCTCTCTCTCCCTCTCCTCTTGACTAGGTCTTTGTCTAGTGATTGACAATGAGAACTTCACCTTTGACCCCAAAGACCTTATGGCTACCAAGATGCCAGATAGAAAAGGCTCTAGCAAAGACGCAGGTAACATTTTATTCCAGGATTTATTAAAAAAAAAAATGTTGACAAAAGAGAGAGAGAAGAGAGAGAGAGGGATAGAGATTGGTGGAGAGAGAGAGAGAGAGGGATAGAGATTGGTGGAGAGAGAGAGAGGGATAGAGATTGGTGGAGAGAGAGAGAGGGATAGAGATTGGTGGAGAGAGAGAGAAGAGAGAGAGAGGGATAGAGATTGGTGGAGAGAGAGAGAAGAGAGAGAGAGAGGGATAGAAATTGGCGGAGAGAGAGAGAGAAGAGAGAGAGGGATAGAGATTGGTGGAGAGAGAGAGAGGGAAAGAGATTGGTTGAGATATATACACATGTGTGTGTGTGTGTGTATGTGTGTGTGTGTGTTTCCTGTTTTGCTGCATGTAACATATTCATTTCAAAGACTGCAAGAAATGTACAGAGTTGTTTTTGTTATTTTTTTTTAATTATAGTCCAATTTTTTATTTGAAAAACTGGCAAACCAAAAAAGGTAGAAAGCTCCGATTTTTCTGTTATGTGTCATGTATTGTGTGTGTGTGTGGGGGGGATTTTGGGTTCTAACAGTTTGACTGATGTACGTCTTCTGGTCAATTTGCTATGACATCACTTTTTTCACATCTGTTAAGCAGAGTTGCTAGAATTTATTCCATTAAAATTTTTTTTCTGGCCTACTTACCGATGAAATTATCTCTTTGGTCTGAAGGTGCTGATTTTTAGAGACAAAAGGTGCTGAAAACGTTTACTGCTTGCATGATGAAAGAGTGTGTTGAGTCCATTGTGCTCTATGAAAACTGATTTAGAGATACAAATTTATTTTGTTTTCTTCTTCAGAGCGCATTAAGACCTGTTTCGAAAACCTGCATTTTGAAGTTGATGTCCGTGAGAACCTGACAGACGATGAAATCAAAACTCGCTTAAAAAGTCACGCAACTGACGACGAGTTGACAGGAAAGCACGATTGCTTTGTCACCTTCCTTCTCTCCCACGGTACAAGGCAGGGAGGGGAGATTTGTGTCTACGGCAGCAACGGCCACCTTATCAAACTGACAGAAATAACGTCTTTGTTCAAGTAAGAGCATCTCTTATATTGACTGATTCCATCGAGGAGTTTTGTAGAGTCCTGCCAGAGTTTCTATTTCTCGCCTGCCTTAGCAAAAAAAGTTATTCAGCCTTTTTCAAAAGTTTGACCCAAACACTATCCAAAAGGCAAAGAACAACATTTTAGAACAAAATCATTTGAATCCCCAAAAGGCATTAAATTTACTACAAAAAATATTTTTGTATCAACACCCTGCACAAGAAAGGACCAAGACTGACGCTATTCTTTGCACTAACCTCAAATTTCATCCATTTTTTTTGTGGAGGGTTCAGGGGGGGGGATAGTTCATAGCAGAGACACAAAAAATATTAGTCAATCTTGCGTCTTTGAAGAGACAACAATCGTAATTTTAGGACATAAAGTACAGAAAAGTTCTCAAAGTGCGCCCTGTTTGATAAAAGGATGGTTGTTGTGTTGTTATTCTACCATTCGGTGACATAAAAACTTGGAATAACGTAAAAGTTTGACTTTTTCTTTTCACATTTCGTTGATATACACACTGCGTAGGAATGGACGCAATCAGTAATTGAATATCTGTAGTCTGGGTTTTGCTATTTGTTTGTACACTTGCAACGCTCTTATATTGTAATCTGTGTTAAGAATGACAGAGTCAAGAATGACAGATTACGAGTGAAGACCTAAGAACTTTTTTGTTTATGTTTTCTACAACTGTAAATCAATTCAATTCAAATTTGTCTTTATTGATCCCAAATGGGCAGTTACAAAATAGTAATTGGACTGTGCTTTTTAAAATCATTTGAAAATTATGAATCACCAATGAACTTGCAAACTAATTTCTTTTAAGTGAAGGCTCTTGCTTAGGGTTTTTCTCTTAACACACCATAGCACACCATAGGACATTATAGCACACCATAGCACACTATAGCACACCATAGGACATCATAGCACACTATAGCACACCATAGCACACTATAGCACACCATAGGACATCATAGCACACTATAGCACACCATAGGACATCATAGCAAACCATAGCACGTCATTACACACTATAACACACCATAGCACACCATAGGACATTATAGCACACCATAGGACATCATAGCACACTATAGCACACCATAGGACATCATAGCAAACCATAGCACGTCATTACA
>JBCIKM010454114.1:0-10389 GCA_039654465.1 Melibe viridis | reverse complement strand
CAATGAGTAGATACCACCAAAGGCAACAGCAACTATTGTTTGGCTTAAGATCGAGTAATACCCCTTATGTATTGCTCATTACTCCACACAAGATTAGACACGGTGGAATCATCATATGCTTGTCTTTATTTCTTGTGATCCAAAGTCTCGACACTGCTAAGGCAGTATGAAGGGATTAGGATAACAGAACAGAACCGATTCATCCCGGGACATTTTAATTTTTTGTAAACCCACTCATTTAAACTATTCTACAAAAATCTAAGGGGAAGGAGCTTTTTGGAAGAAAATCAATACCGCTTGTGAAACATGACAGAAATATATTAGGCATAGTTCTATATGGAAGATTATTGGAAAAAAATCTAAAAGTTGATAGACTTTATCTGTCAAAAAGTAGAAATAAAGGATGAAAATGAATTTTACTTACTGTAGGACTCTTTGTAGAATTCTTCCTCAATGACTCATAATTCAAATCAAGTTTGATTTGAAAACCTATTTTTGGAGCCATGGTTATGTGCCCTTTATAATCAAGAAAGTATTCTTTCAATTTTTCCAGATGCATGTTGTAAATATATTTGTTTACTCCTGGCACCGTCTCATTAATGACTTGTCCATTTATAAGGTAGATGTGCTGTCAAGATGAAAAGCACAAATATTAAAAAGTAAATTGCAGCACCAAAGATTTCCTTTCATGGAATAATCTGTTTTTCATTTGAATTGATAAAAAAGGAAAATTTTCATCAATTTGCTTTCATATTACAAACTATCCCCCTGTGGTAAATCAGCTCATTAGTCTTTCTCAATTAGCAGATACCACCAAAGGCAACAACAACTATTGTTTGGCTTATGTCTTATGTATTGCTCATTACGCAAGAATAGGCACGGTAGACTGATCATCTGCCTATCTTCATTTCTTGTGATCCAGAGTTTTTCTCAGTTCCATGGAGCTGGGTCCCAACACCGCTAAGGCAGTATGAAGGGATAAAGACAGCAAAACAAAACATCAATAACTATGAGGAAATCTCACTTGTCTTAACCAGATTTTAACAATTATGTATTATCTGTTGACCCTGCATCCAAATCACTTTGAACAAAGAGTACATTTACAACAAATTGCTTTTACATTACAAACTAAATGAAAATCTCACTGGTCTTGACCAGATTTGAACAATTATGTACCATCTGTTGACCCTGCATCCATATCACTTTGGTAGTTCTATTTGCACCTGTCAAGTCTGCAATGAATTCACTGGAGTGTGTGATCTTGTGACCTTAAGAGATGAATACAAAAATGAAACAATATTGAAGATAAAGAATCTTTTGAAATGCCTTCAAATGCTTGTCATGCCATCTTAACGTAAAATAAGAAATGAAGCCAAAGTTTTACACAAAATCATTGAGTGGCACTATCAAAGTATAAAAGAATAAGAGATAAAAAAAGGATTATTCATTATAAGTAAACATTAGCTGACAAAGTTCCTCATTGATGGCATTCTTGAAAGAATTAACTGTTAATTCTTAACAGCAGTTTTAAAAAATTAAATTAGAAAACACATTTTGCAAAGGAACAAATAGAAAAAAAATTATCTTTTGATCTATCGATCTGTCCATCCATCCATCCATCCATCCATCCATCCATCCATCCATCAATCTTAAATTGACAGCTCTATAGATGGTTGGATGAATTGATGGATGGATTGGATCGATGGGTAGGATAGATGGATTGGGATGGAAGACTGGGTAGACTTATGGATGGATGGACACTAATGTACACAATAGAGAACACTTTCAAAGAACACACTTGAAAAGAGCTGATGATAGGTAGAAACTACTGATTTTGTTCAAACACTGTTTTTGTTTCCAATAGGGTGTCGTGACAGAATTTCAACAGGTGATAAGCAATGCTGACAGCAAAATACGCGATTACTTTTAAGGTCCAAATCTATCCTCTCAATCAGTATTTTACTGCAGATTGATTCATCAATCCATCCATCCATTCATCTATACATCCATCTATTCATATGGATGAACAGAAGGATGGATGGATGGATCAAAAGATGCATATTTTTACTGTTTGTTCCTTATGCAAAATGTGTTTTCTGAGTTAATTTTTCTAAACGGTTGTAAAAGATTAAGCTTAGCCGCTGAGATATAGACATGTTTTCTACATCAATGTGCGCAGAATACCCAATAGTAAATAGTAACACAAGTTTCATTAAGAAATATTGAGCATTAGTGAAGAGATGATAGAAAACACAAGTGCATGCTTACTTTTGATCTCTGCTGTATATATAGGGTATGTGAAAATAAAGGTCCAAAACCAGTGCACTCAAAAGCTGTATTATAATCAACTTTGTTTAATAAAACTTGGCATAAACAATGACTAACATCTTAATTTTACATATGTAAAGTCACAATATACTGCAGTTTTTGACAAGTGAGATATGAGCATTTTATACTACCCAAAAATACCAATATCATAGACTTCACAGCACGACTCCGAGGAGGACATTTTTTGCAAGCTTTACTGAAACCATGTTGTTGATTGTATAACTATGAAAATTTGAGAACAAATTGTTTTTGTATTTACTGTGTAGAAATTTCACATCTGTATATATTGCACTTTATTGTTATGGCGCCTCAAAGCAGGAATAAGCAAATTGGCACAGGATATCAAATTGGACAAAAAACTTAAAACTCTAATTTAGATAGTTAGATACAGGAAACCATCTCATGTGAAAAAGACCATCCAACTTTCATACAAATCTACTCTTATTACAAACTAAATCCAAGTGTACATGTCTTCCAGTTAATGATGAGTCCATTTTGGTGCCATAATGTTCAATACAACAGATCTGAATCAGCCAGGTGTGTGTTACAATGTTTGTCATGTAAACATGAAGCGATTCTGAAGTCTATGATATGGACATTTTCGGGTTGTCTTAATAAAACGCTCATATCTCACTTACCTATGACTGCAATGCATTGAAAGTTGGCATATGCAAAATTAAGATGCTGATTAATGATTATGAGGAGTTTTGTTAAGCTACGTTAATCATTACATAGTTTTTTAACACTTTGGTTTCAGGCGGGTTTTTTTTTTTTATGAGCCTGATATATAAACATAATGTTTACAAAATTGAAAGCTTTCATTGAAAAACTTTTGGCCAACAAAACAGCATAGAAACACATTTTAAATCTACCTGGTATAATTAACTGATCCTTGTATGTCCCTGTCCATGTTTCTGCAAAGGAGGTCCGAGAGGACTCTGCTTCTCTTATCAAGGAGAACATAGAGGTGTGACCAGATTTGTGAGCAAGAGAAGGATCAGGATGCAAAGAATAAAAGAGTGGTTGGGAGGGCTTGCTGAGGACAAAGAATGTTTATCTTGTTTTATAATCTGAAACAATAAAGGTATATTAAAGGTGGAAAATCATATTTTGAAAAAAAGGAAAAACTTAGAAAAGGATAATAGAATTCTTTGTTATCTGAATTTATGAGATGTTGAAGCAGGTTTTGATAGCTCAAAAAGATTTTGTAGCACAAATGTGTGTGCCTAGGCCTTTTAAAACAATTGAGTATAAATGAAATAGAAATCAAACAAAAACAGACTTCAACACAAAAGTTACATTTGCAGAATTATCTTTACCAATGATATCTTAGCTCCATAAGATCATCACTTGAGGTAAATGAATTGTTGATTTCCCTTTTCAGAAAAGCAACTGATAGGTCTCCTCCAAGCACTGTGAAATTTGCTTGTGTTGTCTTTTCTACTGCCAAGTTTGTTTCATTGTCAACTGTTTTTTCAAACTGAAAGAAAAAAAAGGAAAGAGAAGAATGATTTTCCAATTACAATTTCACCTCAAATTTGGACTGTATATATAACCGTCTCTAATGAATCAAAGGTATAAAATACATGCATTCCAATGATTAGTAGAAATAAATGATAATTAGAGAAAATGGTAGATGGCTCAGTGGATAAGCTTGCTGTCCTGGCAGTGCCCAAGCAATGGTCTTGTGCAAGAGATCTAAATAAATAAAGATTATCCCCAAATTTCACAGGTGCTGGAATATTGAGAGATTGTTGGTAAATTGGTAAGATAATTCCTGAATGTGAGCTGTGTAATTGTTTACATCCTTATTGAGTGTTATAAGAAAAATTATGGGTAGTCTCCTGCTGAATTCATCTCCATCAATAAAAGAACACAGTGGTAGAAATATTTTCAAGCTTTTTTATATCACAAGATCTTTGAGGTTACTCATTTATCAATAGGGAAACAAATCATTGCCATACAGGAAAACTGTATGTTATTTTCTTTTTTAATTTTTGTGGACCTAACTAGCTTCGTGCTGTAGGACTATCTATTTTCATTTTCCTCCACTTGACATTTAAATTATGTAGTTTGTTATTGTATCAGTCAAAATAAAAATGTTTTTTTGGTTCTCTTGAAAAGTAGTCATTTTAACATGACTACAGTTATCCTGGAGTGGCAAAATACAACATAAAATGAAAGTCAATAACACTGAGAAATCATAACAGTACTAATGAGTTGTGGTGAAATGAGAATGAATGAAAAGAAACTGATAAAATACTATCATGGATTACGTAGATAGAAGTCAGTCATAGGGCCAACAGACATCATTCAAGATCCCTGAGCCCTTAGAAAGATACAGCAGGTGATAAAACAAATGTATTTCCCAGCTACCTCACTTCAGCTAATTTGATTTCACAGTTTTATCACAGAAACTTGAAAAATCATTGTTTGTTATCTAAATGGTTTTACTTTTAGTTTTTCAAAGAGTTTGATTTGGCTCCTAAAGGGGATGGAAAATGAGCTTGGAAGTCCCAAAAATAAAAAGACAAGTGATTTAGGAGTCAGGACCAGGATTTGGCCTTATTTCCTTAGACTGTCTGGAGGTCAGGGCCAAAACACTTGCATGTTCGAAGGGGATCTCTTTTCTCAAGTTCCTTAACCCCCCTCTCCCCCCCTCCCCACCCCCCAGTTCCTTCTTTTATTGGAAACTGAAGCATTAAAAACTTGGATGAGCAAGCTACAAGGCTACTGCTTGATCAGAATTTTAAATCATATCATTCTCCATAAAACTATGACATTTGAAGACTCTTAGTCAAATGAGCCAGTTGGTACATTGATAGAGGAAGAAACTATGAATTCATACAACATTGCAATGAAAAAATAAAACAGAAACTTACCTTACTATTGAAAGAAAGAGCAGTTGTTCCATTTTGATCCATAACAAAGGAAATTTCTTGTGATGTATTTAATTGAATCTTCTTCTTAGAAGAGAGAAAGATAAGACCAGTATCAATGTCATCTATCATCAGCCTAAGGGCAGATCCACCATTGTAACCATGTTGAAAATTGAAGGAGATGTTTCTAGATAATTCTGATCCTAAAAGTTGAAAAAAAAAAAAAGAATTCATAATTAAAAAAAAACAATCTTCAAAAGTATTTAACTAGCTAAATAAAGAACATAGCTATCATGGGGTTAAGAATAGAAACTTTAATTTCATAAGATTTAAAATTGGTAGATAAAATCTTCAACTTGCTATATCAAGGTTATGACATTCCAGGAATTCAGAATAGAAATTTTGATACATTGAGAACCAGTCCCAAAAGAGTTCAACCTGAGATAACAAGAACTCTTTTTTTTTAATAAACAAAATTAGAGTTATTACTTTCCTCCAAAAGCTTTAAGATAAAGAGTGGTTTCTATTTTAGAAGATTATAATCTCGAGAACACTTTCTGTTGAGGTTGCACCAAATTGTATCATTGTTTTCACAAAAACTGATTGTGATATTTTGAATCTTATTGTCTTTGTAGTTCTAGCCTTATTCAAATGGGATGTATATCTAAGATTAATCTCTTATCTTATTTAACTATAATGGATAATCATTGTTTAAATGTCTTTTACTTAATATAAACTTTATGTATGATCTTACATTGAAGAAGTCATGAATCATAATCATTCTTCACAGGCTTTAACTCTCAATCAACTAAAAACTTGAAGCAATCAACAGAATCAGTGTAATATGTTTCAAACCAAAAACTATGTTTCTGCTGATGGATGAATGCATTTTGTTTCATTCTTGGATTACATTTTGAGAATATATTTCATATTTCTCACCCTTGGTTCAAGTTAGCTGAAAGAACATGGAGAGATTGTTTCCAATGATGTCATGCATATTTAAGAGATCCCCCCTAGCCTTGTACTACACATATTCTTATCCATAAAGCCTTCTTGTTGCCCGTCTTTTCACAATAATTATTGCTTGTTTTAAACAGTTGGCTCAAAATGCAATTGCTATATTCTAGAATTGATGGACGAATTGATTTGATACAAAGGAATGAGCATAAAACTTTCATAAAAAAGTCAAACTTCTATATACGATTCCCAATAGATAATTTGTCCTAACAATGCAATCATTAACATGTATATCAAATTTCTATAATGAATGAAATATAACACTCCCATTCGTCTTTTAATTGCCAATATCCTGACCATTGGAAAGGAGAATTCATACAATTTTTAATGGATGTGTTGTTCAGAATCCAAACATATTGTACATACCTCTACCTTCAAACTGGGCTTGAATTTGGTTAACTCTCTGCGGTGTTTGAGCAGTTTTATGGGAACAGCTAAAATTAAGACTCCTCAATTCCCTGCAATTGATGATTTTACAACATTGCTGTATTTGGCATTGAAAAGAGATCATTTAGCTATAATGGGTTTAAATGAATGTGATATCTTTTTTTTTATTAAAACATCAATGATATTCTATAGAGTTGTTTGCTATTTGATAAAACTAATAAAACAAAGATCTTTCAAATGGAAAATTAATTTTAATGAAAAGGAATAATATCCACTAAAGTGAAATAAATCATTTCTAATACATACTTGTTTTTTTCATTATTCTCAACACTTTTTATAGCACATAGATTTTGATTATCAAATGAGCTTCAGGCATAAAATTCAATTTTCTATAGGCTTGCCGTTAATAAATAGGAAAATCTGGTCTTAAAAACTCTAATTTGATTAAAAGGAATGAAAAAAATGCTCAACATAAAACAAATTTAAGTTCTAGCTTCCAAAAATCTTAATTTCATGAATATCATTTTAATTTTCATTTGGGAAATTAAGACATACTCATCTCCAGAACTAATAGTTCCTGTCACACTTGAGGATTCCAACCAAGGGAATGAATGGTGTATATCTGATGAGATTTGCTTATATCCCTCCAAACAGATTTCATGACCAAGTATTCTGTTGTAAATTTGTGGAAGGCAGTTTTTAGAAATTGACCTTCGACTTTGGTCTTTGTCGAAACTGGTTTTGCCCTTCTTTGATAGATGGAAAGTTGCACTCCTGTCCCAGAAAATTGACAAAAAGCTGGTCACTTTTACAGAAAGAATTTTAACAACAAAGTTGATCATAAAGATGATTTGTGTTTTAAAGATATCATGGCTAAACCTAAGAATAAACTTGGATTGTTTAGATAGAGAAATAGACTTTCATTAATTTAACAAATATTTTCTTTAACTCAACTATTTAAAGGCCACATAGGTGTATCCCTTTGAATGCCTTATAATTGTAATATATTTTGTACATTCATTCCATTCAACATTCATCAACCATAATGATATTTTATAGATTTTAACTCTTGGTCAACCAACATCTTAAAGTGATCAACCGAATCAGTGTTTTCATTACAGACCGAATATTATTCCAAGTCTTGACTGCGATGGATGAGCAAATTTTGTCAATTTTAGTACCTATTACATCTTGATATATTTATTTTATATTTGTCCCCTCTGGTGAAAGCTATTTTTGAAAACATGAATAAATAGTTTTGATCTATATCATACATATTATGGACAATTTTAAACAGTTAAATAAGATCCACCGTCAACCATCTATATCTAAGGCTTAACAAGCAAACAAAACCTCAAAACCTTACCTTGCATGAAAGAATGTGAAATTTCCTTTTTCAACAGGTTTGGAGATGTCAATGAAAATGTCAGGGCTTTGTTTGGAAAACTTAACCTGTATCTTGGTATTTGCTGACAAAAAAGCCATTCCCATCACTGAGGCCTCGTGTTTTACACCAGCTTCAAAGTAACCACCCAAGCCAAAACTAATTCTAGCATTCTTAGACATGGATATGCTGAGAGAGAAATGAAAAATGAACATAAATGGCTAACTTTTAGGACAAAATAGCAAATAATCTCAGGCATGTTCAGACTGCTTATAGTCCAGCATTATCTTATCAATAAGATGTCCTTATATTTTTTTTTTCTTTTCAAATCTCTGAACATAGGAATCTTAAAATGTCTCTTCAACAAAAACAAAAGCGTTTAGATAATGATGAATATGAGTATTATCTCATATTGCAGGGTACCTAACATTTGGGAGAAAAAAAGGGTGTCCAAAAAAATTATACAACTTACAACTTTTCATGTGCAGAGAAGTTATTATCATATCAGTTTAATTTCAAAAGACACATGTCTGAATAGAAAGCTGAAAGGTGCAACTCAATGCTTAACAGCTGTCAATCTCATCAAATGATATATTTTGTAACCCAAATGGTATATCTTTTAATTTGAACTTTGAGTGCCCAATTATTTATCAGTTTATAAATTCCACCCAATTGGTTTTATTCTGAATTTCAGCTTTGTTGTTGATAGTTGTGGATAAACCCTATAAAAACAACAGGCTCTAAGCGCTTACATCAGCCATTTGATTATGCCATTGTTAGAACACCTTACAAAGCTGCTAGTAAGCAAATGCCCATTGCGAGCACTTTTATCATTAATATTATATGTTTTAAATCTGCAGAAATAAGAAACCATTACCTTGGTAAGACAGACCAATCAGCAACAAATTCTTTTGTTTTGAAATCAACATTTTCTGCATTTCCCTTTGAGTTAACTATTGAAGTTATGACAGCTGTGTTATCATGATCAAGCTCCAAATTTAAACCACCAAGTGTAGGTAGGGTCTAAGAAACAGGAGGGAAAACATTGATTCCTAGATTAGCTCATTTTTAAACATTAATCAAGCAATAAATAGTCAAGAATTGCAATTGCAATTTAAACCAATTCTTTCATCTGAATTTTATTCACATAGCTAATAGTATGAGATTTTTTTTTGGACATTCTGAAAAAAAAAAAAAAAAAAGGTAAGGTTGGTTATTATTTCCCTTAAATCTATTTCAACACTTACCTGATGAAATTCTGACAATTTGAAAGCTTCAACAAAATAAGAATGCAAACTTTCAAAGAGACCATGAAGCATCTTATAATTAATGAAGCTTTTCTTTTTCTCAGCAAATTGAAGTAATGACTCAGAAGACATGAAGAAGACATCATGACCTGCAAGACATTGCAATCATTTCTAAATAAATGGAAAAGGCATTTAAATGATGAAAAACAGTTTCATGAACTGCAGCATATTACTCGACTGATTTGAACTCCAATCCAATATCAATGCAGTAAAATTATTGTTTCATGAATGTTTTAAAAATTCATCTCATACAATGGTCTTTTCTTTTCCTATATCAGTAACTTCATTGACATATAGGGTAGGAGAGAAAAAAAAAGCCCAAAGTTAAGGTCATTTTAGTTTTAAAAATACAAGAGATATAGAGCTGAAAATTTTACTCAGTAAAGAACATCTATCAGATAATTTGTTCATTAAGTTTGGCAGAGGTACATTCTAAAGCATGGCTTCAATGAGCTTCTGCACAAACACACACCGAATAGCCTATATCAGAGTTGCATCATCAATTCTTAAATGTTGATGACAGTTTTTTTACAACCTTTCTTTCTTTCTTTATTACTATGTGTAGCTGTTTCTTTGATTAAAATATGGAACTTAGAATGT
The DNA here is from genome assembly GCA_039654465.1 of Melibe viridis. Classification (NCBI taxonomy): domain Eukaryota; kingdom Metazoa; phylum Mollusca; class Gastropoda; order Nudibranchia; family Dendronotidae; genus Melibe; species Melibe viridis. Next base: position 487 of record JBCIKM010454114.1, on the reverse strand, counting down.
TCACATTCACAGTTGCATTGTGCTGTTTTTTTGTCACTGAAAATGGCAATGTAGCTCAGTTGATCTTAAAGCAGAGCAGCCCCTAGGCAATGAGATAATATCATGGATTCAAATCAGGACTCCTTGATACCTGTTCATCTTTACTAAGCAATGAAGTCAATTCCAATTTTTGTGCCAGAATGGTTGCAAACTGATCAGATGTGCACTTTGACATTTCTCATGTGATTCACCAGTCTCTGATAGAGATGTGGTAATTCTTGCATATATCCTTATCAGGACAGTATTATTTGAGAAGCCCACTTCTCCAATTAACTGAAACTTCTCCAGTGTAAAATTCAGATAGTCAGCTCTATACATGAAGGGTTTGGTCACATTATGTTAATTATAAATAGATTGATTATAATAGATATATAGATAGATAGAGAGAGAGAAAGAGAGAGAGAGAGAGAGAGAGAGAGAGAGAGAGAGAGAGAGAGAGAGAGAGAGA
>JBCIKM010454006.1:0-10389 GCA_039654465.1 Melibe viridis | reverse complement strand
AAAGATTTAGAAACGCAGTGAAAGGGTCTAAGGCATACCCAGGAGCAGACTGCCACTCAGACCACAACCCTGTTATAACCAATGTAAAACTCAAACTAAAGAAAACAAAGAAATCACCAGGTAACTAGTACAACTACTAAGTACATAATAATGAAAATAAAGGAGGAAAATGAGTACAATTCACTTGAGTACTATTTGCACTCAACTTTGGTTATTCGTACAGCCAGCACGACGTCGTAGAATGATAAATTCAGCTTTGAATTGCCGTACACGACCATGAAGACCCGATATCCGAAGTTTATCCGACCAAAATCCAACTTTTCCGACCTGGATCTAAAAAAACGACCAAAATCCAACTTTCCGACTTCCCTGGACACCCTGTGAATCACATTGTGATGAAGCCGACAATGATCCACACGTACAATATGCACATGAATGGATGTGACAAAGTCAACCAGAATGTGGCCTACTACTGCGTTCATGATCGCTAAACGGTGAAATGGTGGCTGAAGATTTTTTTTTTTTTGACTTCTTGAAATTGTTCAAGAAAATTTGTATATCTTGTTTAGTCTTACTCACCCTCAATGGAACAAAAAAGGCGGACTCAAACAGTTCAAACAGATGCTAATTAGGCAGTTGACAGAGGATGTTGCAGCTGGCTTGTCGAGGCAATCAGGAATACAACCTGAGACAGGAATATTGGAGCGAACCCAAGAGAAAGGCACATTATTGACTGTGACCCTCGGTACCGCACGTGTCAATATTGTGCATCTTGTCTCGGCAAATAGGTTCGAACCCATTACTTCTGCACAGGATGTGAGAACAAGCCTGCTCTGCATCCTAAGGAATGTTTCAAAGCATTCCACTCCAAGTAAAGAATGAACAAAAACCCCCAAAAAATCCTTGTACATAGTTTATTTGCCTCATTTCTATTTTTTATATTTTTGTGTGAAAATCTTGGGCTGACCCCCCAATGTGTCATAAGCCATAAAATTATTATTTTTGTGTCAATTTAACTTAAATTCATATGGATTACTCCTGATGCCTGTTGCATTACTCATGCTGAAAATCATTTCATTTGGATTATCCCCTGCTGAGATACAAACCGGTGAGTGAGAAAATAACATTAACTTTTTCTTTTCTTTTGGTCTGTCCCTCTACTTTCAACCTGAATATTTTCTTCTACAGCCCAATATATGACCTATCTCGTACTTTTCCTTTTTCCCCATTGCATTGGCTAAAAAATGATATATAACATGATATGTAGAAAATCATCAATAACTGTATGTAAGACAAAAAATGTAAACATACTCATGTTCTGATTTAGTGAAAAAAATGGCCTCGGTTGCGAAGAAAGAGAGATATTTTGCCAAATTGATGCTAGATAGTTGACAACACAAATACTCCTCTACCTGTAACAGTTACAGAGATACCTGTGGGCAAATTTCAAGCTTTGAAAGGACAGACCTTTTTTGAGCTGCATGGATGGAACTAGTCACCGAAAAAGATACCTGAACTTTTCCCCCCTCACCAATAATACATAACTGACGGACCCCCCCCCCCCCCTTTTTTTTTTAACCACAATATTCCGCGATATATCATTTTGATGCCCAAAATGGACAGTCTTAATAAAGACTAGAACTAAGTGCCATCTGGGCATATTCAGGTCAATTTCGACCCTATTTCATTGTAGATTTTAGCCTATATTGCGCCTTCTGCTGCAATTCATTTAAAGTCAGAAACAACTACCACAGAGCTAAACGGAAAGCAGAGGCCCACCTAATGCCAAAAATGTTCAGCCTTGCTTTGAAAGGTTAAATTATCAGTCATTAGGAATTCATTATTACAGTCAGATGGCAGAAATAGTGAAAGTCTGCCCTGTGCAATGTTTGATTTTTAAAGCAATAGACTTGATGTATAGTGGAAGTGTGGCCCTTTTAATAGAAAACATTGTTAAAATAACTCTGGAAATTGGTTGGTAAAAGTATAAGCTGTCCCAAAATTGTGTGAGAAAATTGACTATCATTGTGAAAATCAATACATTGTCTAATTAGATAATTCTGACAAGACGTCAGTGTTAGAAACATCATATTTTAGGAGATATAAAAATTGCAGAAATGAACTTTCCAATTCAGATTTTAACAGCCTAAGCTACTAATTTTTAAAGTCATTGTCATCTATCTTTCCACAGTGCGTCGATTAGCCCATGAAAACAGACTGAGACCGAGTTAGGTAAATATCTTGCCCATCCGAAAACTCTCGACATTTTACAAGCTCAAAGTTCAATTCAAAAGCATTATTTCGAAACAAATTTGAGGCTTCTTTTTTTTTTCAGCCATTCCAAAGAAATCGGACATTCTAGGCAGCGGTAGCGAACCGAGAGACACGGGGTCGAAGTTACGCTTCAACCAGCCGAGGTAAACAAACCGATATTGAATCCGTTCAACAGTATCCCAGGTGGTATTTATCAATAATCGCCAAAATTAAAGTCAACTGCTTTCACAGCAAGTATCGAATGGTAATAAGTTGACCAAGTACATTTGCTATACCCTCCTCTACTGTCCCAGATGTAACCTCCGGTAAAGCTAAAATAACGGAAAGCCGGATCACTAAATTTGAAGTGATAAAAATCCGTCCTGGCCCAATTTTTCTTCTCCGGAATTTTGCTTGGACTTTTCGGGCTGGACAAAAAAATGGAGGTTCCAGAAAAACCGGAACAGGTTCCATCCCTGGAGCTGAGAGACACAATCTGAGCTACACAGCAAATGCAATTGCAAAGGCAGCTGCTTTGGTTCCTGCAGTTTTATCCATTTTGAAGTAAATGTAGAGCCTACTTACTCCTTTGCTGAAATGGCAATCACATAGTATATCCTCACAATGTGATTCAACTGCTGTACACACAACACAACAACCAAACACACAACATGAGCATCAATGACAACAGAGGTGAAAATGATGACAGAGCCATTTGTGAACCTTGTTCTGCATCCATGACTTCAGATGACACGGCAGCAAACTAAAGCTGTTCCAAAAGTCCGTCCCTGTTGATTCCATTGCCAATACATTCAAATCTTCCTGAAGTCTTTTTTTGTTTGTTTCACATATGACAACCACAACAATATTCTAAAATAAGAAGAGAAAGATTTTTACTTATATTACATTGAGCTCCTTTCACAGAAAACTACACAAGCTTTTTTCATCTCTTTTTGTTTCTGTTTTGTTCAAGCTCTTTACCAAGTCTTCAGTCTAAACTTGTCCTGACCCGATGGAAATGCACACACACAGGTACAACAATCACTGATGACTGCTATAAACACACCTGGTGGCCGTTAAGACCCACCCATTCATCTCCTCACTACAACAATAGCAACAATGTATTCATTTTTCCTTGATAGTGACTTCATCCATGTCCTCACAAATAGAAATCAAACGTACTGTCGGGTTCCGTCATCATGGGTGATCTGTTGCTGTCCTGAGTCCCCTGGTTGCTGCCTGTAGAATCCACCGCTGCTACCCCTGCCTCTTCCTCCTCCTCATCATCATCCATATCAGGCATGTGATCCGGGTCTGGAAAAACAGATCCAAAATGAACGGACAGGGAGCCGAAATCACTGGCAGGAGAGCACCGCCGCTCGCAGTCGTAGTCGTCTTCTTCGTCATCAATGGCCTCAGTTTTCTTCACAGAGTCGCTAGAGGACAAGATGGTGGTGATAGTACTAGTGGTGGTAGAGGATGGCGGTATGAAGAGAACCAGCGCCATGTTGTTGCTGTCTTGGTGGTGGTGGTGGTTGCTGCTGAGGTTGAAGGAGGATGTGGTGGAGATGTTTGAGGAGCTGGCTGCATCACCGAAGGTGCTGGTGGTGGCGGAGAGGGTTGTTTGGTGGAATGTAGAGGAGGAGGAGGAGGTAGGGGCAGTACTGGGATTGTCCTCCGTGCCTGCCTGGAAGGGGGGTGGAGTGAAGTCCACCACTGTCCCTGCGCACACAAACACACACACATACACACATTAGAAAAAGATAAATAAGAATTTATCATTGATAGGTTTCTATTCATGAACAGATGTTGTTGTCCATATATTTAATCTCTTAAACAGAAACTGCTGGCATGTAATTGAAATAAAGCAGCGCATTTGGTACATCCAACCCTGTGGTAAATCCGCTCATTTGTCTTTCTCAATGAGTAGATACCACCAAAGGCAACAATAACTATTGTTTGGCATAAGATTGAATAATACCTCTTATGAATTGCTCATTACTCCATGCAAGATTAGGCACGGTGGACTGATCATCTGCCTGTCTTCATTTCTTGTGATCTGTTGCTGTCCTGAGTCCCCTGGTTGCTGCCTGTAGAATCCACCGCTGCTACCCCTGCCTCTTCCTCCTCCTCATCATCATCCATATCAGGCATGTGATCCGGGTCTGGAAAAACAGATCCAAAATGAACGGACAGGGAGCCGAAATCACTGGCAGGAGAGCACCGCCGCTCGCAGTCGTAGTCGTCTTCTTCGTCATCAATGGCCTCAGTTTTCTGGTTTTTAAGTATCCATAAATTATCGAGAATCTTGGGCTGGTATCGCTTTTATCGATACACGATACCGGTAAGATGTCGACACCCGACACCAAAAATTAGTGTCCTTTTGAAAAATAATTGTTTGTTTGGGGTTTTTGTTTTTGTTTGTTGTTGTTTTTTATATAGTTTGCTTTATGTGTTTTTTGTTTTTGCTTTTTTATAATTTTTATTGATTTCTTTTTTATTTGGAAAGGGGGGGGGGGGGGTTTGCTTTGTTTTCATTTTGTTTTCATTTCAGTTGTAAGACTTTTCATGACAAAGAACCTTTGTCCCACATTCAACTTTCTCAAAATGGTCCCACATAAAACTTTTCCTAGAAGCCATGGTATCAAAAAACAAGTTTACAAGAAAAATATTATTTATCAAAGTTAATATTCTTTAATGTGTATTCTGTATCGTGTGTAGTTGGCAATCATAGCTACATATTAATAACATGCATGTTCTTTCAAATTTAGAACGGGGGAGTGGGTAGAGAAGGGAGTCATGGCCAGAGAGTGAGACACACACACACACACACACACACACTTACTCACTCATACACAAACATCCCTTCAAGATTCACAAGAGCATGTTGTTACAAACCCATCAGGACGTAATCAACTTCCTTCACTGAGCGTGTGGCAGCAAGGGTAGGGGTGGTCAGGTATGACCTAACCCTGTGTGCTTGTCTACTGTCTGTTTTAGTAATCTTCGAGGCCAGAGTGCAGTATCAGTATCGAGGTATCAGTCTCAGCCAGTCTCGGTGCGATGGTCGTGCTCAGCACCCGTACCAGTACCAGTACCAGTCTCGATTGTTCAGTCTCTCACTCTCTCTTATACCTTGAGTCGGTACAAGTCTCTGTACCGATACTGAACCTCTGGTACCAAGAAATTATCGACAAGGCCATTATCGGCGTTATCAAGACACAGTATCGAGACTGCCCTGCACTGCCAGCCAGAGGTTTTTCCTGCTCCTTGGAGCTGGGTCCCAACACCACTAAGGCGATATGAAGGGATATGGATAACAAAACAAACAATTTGGTACTTCAGATGTTGTCATATTATTATGGAAAGAAGAGTAAAGTTGATTTGAGTTGTTAATGAACCATTATCACATTATCTGTGCACAGGGAAAAAAACAAATATTATTTAAAATCTGTGTTATTTTATCTAATCTTGTTGCTGTTTTGAAAAAGTTTTACTATGGCAAGAGAATCTGTGATCCTTCTTTTTTTTTTTTAAATGAACTTTTCAAACTTTGGGCAGAAAAATAAACTGCAAACTTGGCACACTGTGATTGCATATGCAGTCAAACTTTTAGATTTTAAACAAAGATGACTTTTATTTTTTACTAGTTTATAATCTCTGTGCTGAGCTGCATGCCGATTATGGAGAAAAAATGATAGTCACAGAGACATAGTGGAGGATATGACCAACAATGGAAAATTGAAACCTATGATTTTGACAATGTGCCAGTTTTTCAAAACTTTCCCCTTACGTTCCCTTGTGACCCAGGTGTGTTGTGGCACCGTAAACCCCCAAAAGACAAACAAACGAATAAAACAACAAATGCTTACCCTGTCTCTGGTAGAAGAGGACATAGCCACTGCTGAACTCATTGTCAGAGGGCATCTGCTGGGTGACGGTCTCGTCATTGTAGTAGAACCATTGGGAGGTCAGCGGGTGGTGGGCAAAGCTGGTGTAGTGACCAGAACTGGCACCTTTGGGTGGTGGAGGAGGCGACAGACAGACAGACAGACAGACAGAAGGTATTTGAGCAAAGTACTATCAAGGGATAAAGTTGAACCTCATAGGGGATAAAACTCCAAGCCATGACTCCCAATAAGATTACAAAATAATAGAGATGAACCGTCAGCCTCAAAAGAGAAAAAAAAAATACAACAAAACAAAACAAATTTTTAAAACAGGAATTTTTTTCTTGAGCTCTTTCTATTCTCGATGCCGCTTTCTTACTTCCGAAGACTCAGGAAGGCTGAAGGCTATAGCATCTGTCAATGGAATTTGCTTAGGAAGATAGACCTCATCAAAGGTCTGGGTGGAAAATGTTGGACCAATTCAATTCTATTCAATATTGCATTGATCACCCCAAATGGACAATTTATAAAGTAAAGATTTTTTTCACAAATGAAATGATAAATACTGTTATACACAGAACACAGGACCAACAGTAATGTTTTAGAGGAGGTGTTGGCTCGAGCAGAGCCTCAAGAACCACTCATCAGTACAATGAAAAGAAGAAAGCTTTCCTGGTTTGGGCATAACTTGAGACATAACGGACTCTGCAAAGATGTGATGGAAGGTACCCGAGAAGGACAGCAAAGAAGAGGCTGGCAGAGAAAGATAAGGATAGACAATATCAAAGAGTGGACCGGCATGACGTTTGAAAGGATTTTAGAGAAGGCCAGGAACAGAGAAAACTGGCGAAAGGTGGTGAAAACTGCATCCCGTACATCCCCTTGACGATCATCTTCTGGTCATGGGATTGAGTGAGTGAATGAGAGTGAGTGAAGATCTAATTTTAAGAACAGACTTAATGAAACATTGGGACATACCACAAAGAATTATCTTCTGAGGTTCCTCCCCCCCCCCCCCCCCCCCCTAAAATGATGCTGACTGAGACAGAAGATGAATGCCCACCTCCAAAGTGGCAGATGATGCGGACAGTAGGGCAATATTTTACTCATTCTAATTTTTTCTTGTTTCTCTGTTTCAGTTTTGATTGATGCTGACTGCAGCAGAAGACAGACACCCACCTCCAAAGTGGCAGATGACACTGTAGAGGTCGTAGAGGAGGCCCGGTGAGCTTGGGCCTGACAGGAAGCCTCTGACGTCCATGCCGTGGTGTGGGAAGACCACCTTGGTGTCCACTTTGGTGCTGGACAGGTCCTGGTACACAAACCTGGCGGCAGTTACCAAGAGGGGTGGGATTATCATAGTCACCATTTGTAGAGAATACAATGGTATAGGTATGGTTCCAAAAGTCGATATGGACATAAATTGTTGAGTTAAGATAAGACACCATTATGTTTCACATTACCACTCTCTCTTTCTCTGATAATTATACAAAAAATAAGAGTGGCAACAGGCTTCAATAAATTGTAGATGGTTTATTACTTCTCTCTATCTCTGTGTCTCTCCCAATCTAAAAATGTGAAATTTTAATCAATAGTGGTAAAAAAAAATTTGAGTAGGAAAATAAACTTGCCAAACCACAATGGAATCCGGATAAAGTCAACACATGGGAACAGTCTGTTTTTTCTTTTTCCTTTTTTCTCTTAGTTTCTGATGAAGTCAAGGATCTGGGCGTGAAACTCGCTTGAAGTCAACACCATGGGGTACAGTGGGCTTCACTTGCCCCTCTTCATTTTCAATATCGTGAATACCTGCCTACCTGCCCACGGCGGATTTCTCCGAGATTCAATATGGGACCTCCACACAGTTCTGTCTTCCATCAGTGTTGTTAACTCATCAGTGCTGGTTGCTCCTGTTTTACGTTTCAGGGTGGATAAGAATGTTGCATGTTGTCTGCCTCTATTCTTGATACCGTGGGTTGGTTCCCACAGCACTAATTTCTGGGTGCTCAGTTTGGGATGACGGAGGCAGTGACCTGCTAGGCGAAGTCTCCTTGCTGCAGTCTTATCTGTTACCCTAGGTAACTGACCGTAGACTTCGTCATTTGTAGTGAAGGAGTTCCAGGGAATGTTCAGGGCACTTCTCAGCATTCTTGTGTATGTGCCATCAAGAGACTTCTCCATGGTTTCTGTTAGTGTCCAGCTTTCACAACCATATAGCAAGATGGATTCGACTGTGGCAACAAAGAATCTTTTCTTAAGGCTTTGATTCATGTTGGACTTCCAGATTTTGCTCATATCATTGAGGGACAAATTGCGTACCCTTTCTCACTGTGCTACGAGTGTAGTAGTCATAGCGTTCGCTATCTTATTAAAACAAACAAGAAGAAAAACAAAGAAATAATGCACTTTAACTTGAAAGGTTTTTTATATATCCAGACTGTGATGGCTTCAAAAACAGAAATTAAATAATACTTAAGCTGCAATTGTTGATATGTCTGAGTGAAAATTACAAAATGTAACAAATACACTCATATGCAAATGATTAAAAATTAAAACAATAATACCTATAAAAGAAACAAGGACCATCATGTCGCGGGCATTATGGAACAAAGGCATATCACCTGATGCGCCTCTGTGTCTCCCGCCATTCATGTGATTATACATACCATAGGTATACGGTATACTATATTCAAAGACAAAAATGAAATCTTGAAAATTAAAGTCAAAATTTAAGTTTAAAATCTGGAATATGACCCAAAAAATCATCATAGAAAACAGGCATAACAAGTATTCCGCCTTTGGACTTAAAGACAATAGGTGTATCGTTTGATTCACCTTTGTTCCATGACGATTTTCCTACACTGACTGCACAGTTTGAATGAGCTCTTAATGCTTTAAAATTAAATTGGATGGTTTTACCGGTACTAAACTCTGTTACAAATACAAAAAACTCTAAAAATGTGCCAGGGTGGTCTTTCCCAGTTCATTCAATGCAACTGCATGCTGCAGTCTCTATGACACGATCAGGAAAGTCCTAGCACCGGCAAGCCAAGAGCAACCAATTTTTGCAGCTGGTTGGCAATGGCAGTCACGGCAGACTTGTAACGGAATGAAGATGCACTCAAGTATTCACTGAATAATCAGTGGTAAAGCACGTCTGAAAATGCTTGGCCATTCGTTCAATCTCGATCCAACACTAACAACATACTCTTTCTATGAATTTAACCATCCGTTGATTTCCTTTTTGAATTCCAAATTCTTACCAAACTCTTTTTTTCTCAGGTGGGACTCAAATTGGGACGAGGTGTATCAGTAGACTAGTTTATAACCCCCCCCCCCCTAGTCTTTACTAAAATGCCAAAGGCATATTATATGATACACCTCTTTCATTCTGACATTTTTAAAGGTACAGAGCATGGCGACGAATTTCACTCATGAAATGAACTTTTAGTTTTTCCCTTGATCCTTCCCTGCGTTTTACCACCTGCTGTTATGCTACGGTCGACTATGCTGAGTTTTCCCGCAAGCAAACCATAGACAAAAATTTAATCCCCCGGATTAGGCCCGTCGCAGCTGACTGGTTGCACCCGTGGGATGGGAGCTTTAAGGGGAAGCAACTTTCTAAGGTAAAAATGTTAGGTCAAGAGTACCTTCTTTTAATCCCATTTCTGTTCCCCTTATTAGTCATACATCCTTATTGTTTTCATTGATGGAATTCTTTATTCTTCTGTAATACTCCAGTGAAATTTTGATTAAATTCTATCGGAGAATAAGGAAGATATAGCCCTGTTGAAATATTTGCTTTTTTCAGTTTTGAAATATGGATTGGTCATCACAAAAATGGCAATAATTTTCTTAATCCACCAAACATTTTCGATAAATTTCAATATTTACAAGCAGGCATGCGTGTAGCTAATGATGGAGTATCAAACCCCTTTGCAATAAAATAAAAATGTTACGGCCTTTTAAAAAGAGCACTGTCATATTTCCATCCCGTTTAATGGAATTTAATGTTATTTCCATCTATCTAAAAGGAATGATTTAAGCATTTCAATTTGAAAGTTGTTGTAGATGAGAAATCAATTGAATCTAAAGTTCCTTTATTTGTCTGTGAATCTAATTGTTTGCAAAATTATTAAATTGTACACCTGGGAGAAAGAAAGAAAGAGAAAGAAAAGAGAGAGAGAGAGAGAGAGAGAGAGAGAGAGAGAGAGAGAGAGAGAGAGAGAGAGAGAGAGAGAGAGAG
>JBCIKM010453897.1:0-10392 GCA_039654465.1 Melibe viridis | reverse complement strand
CCCCCCCCCCCCTCCCCCCCCTTCCCCCCCCCCTCCCTCTCCTCTCTTATTTGTTTTGTTTGTTCTTCTCTCATTCATTTTGTATACACTGTAAAATTCGGATGGGAGGGGGAGGGGAATGGGCTGGGTCACCAAACCATAGTGGAGCGATGGCCCGACTTATTATGAGTACCACTCATCTAAACAAAACCCCTTTCGTCCTTTTTTTTTCTTCTCCTCATTGATATCATCCGATCATATGCTTCTTTTTTCTTGAAAATAATTAGAAGAAAATAATAACTCTATGACTAAAACTCTGCGGGTTTTGTATTTGTTTTTGGTTGGTTTTTTGTTTGTTTATTATTTCATTTTATTTTATTATATTTTTTTTGGTAATAGTCTTTTATTTTAAAGCTACCAGAACGGTGACTGACGCCATAGTCATTGTAATGACAACACGGGAGATTACTGTAGTAATACAAAATTCTTGGAACTGCTCATCGCGTTCTCGTTTCATTTCAGAACATCCAAGAAAATTAAGCTAACTTTTGTGCTCGTCACATCTTGTTAATATCTTATCAGGTGTTTTCTGTGTGGTAGTATCGGGTCTGGAAAAAATTTCACCTTGAATTTTGGAGACATTGGCCTATATATTTATTCAAACCCAAATTTCGGTTTTCGTATGGCCCGGGTCAAGGCAAGTTTATTATTCCAAGGAAAAGCAAGAAGCGGCCTATTTCAATTCATATCACAAAACCAAGGCTTCTTTCGTACAATTAATAGTTTGTTCCCTTTTTCTGTCAACATGTCTACTGGAGATAAAGGAACTAGGCCCAAATCCAACACAACTAGTGAGGACAGTGATGGAGAGGGTGGGGCCAAAGTATCGCAAGGCAAAACACCACCATCTACTCAGGATGCTGGAACAAGTCCCAGTGATGGAGCTGATGGTGGAAAGAAGGCCAAAAGGTCAACAAATTTAGAGGATTCTCCAAGTATATCTGAGGCACAGATGCCAATGAGATATGCCACTCGTGGGAAGATATTGAATGAACAACAAAAGCACGTACAAGAAGAGCAAGGTACAAATGATTAGTTTGCTAAGGTTTAGTTGGCCAATTAGGAACTCAACATTGTTTGAGAGAGTAATTTTCAGACGTGGCATTTTCTTTACTTTTGCAAAAGTGTCCACCCCAAGTCACGCATGCCTACATTTTTCTATCCAAATGTCTTCACAGATCGTCGAGATCAAGTATTGAGTCCTAATGAGACTATGAAGCATACTGACATTCAAAAAAAGTTTCTTCTTTTGTTTTAGGTTGTGATGGAAGTGAAGACAAAAAGGAAACAGAATTGCACAGAATTCTTTATAATTAATCGAGAAAAATTTGACATTACAAATTGCAGAGACTAAAAGTTAAAGGACTATTGATTCACTAAGTTTCATTGATACATCGTTTCTGTATATATTAGCTATATAATGAAACTTCTTGACAAAAATCTTCCTGTCTTGCTTCCTCTCAGAGAAAATATTTAAAATGAAGCTCCCTGAGAAGAGAAAGCTCTACTTGTGCAAGTCGAAATATACAGAGTTGCAAGATGTTCCCGCTTGGCCAGAGTATTATGGAGAGGTTTTAGCATCAGATACCCTTATGGAGAGGTGGTGGAAAGGTAAGGAATATTTTCATTTGTGAAATACCACCTTATTTTGTTTGATGTAGGTGACGTACACATATCCACTCGATTGCTTAGTCAGAAAGGTGTAAAACACTTTTTCTTAAGGTTTTGTAAAGGTGTGGGTTCAATGAGTCTAGGTACAAATGTTACCTTTGGGATTAAAACGATTACCTGCTGCTGCGTAAAAACGACATTAGGATATTTGCCATAAAGCTACTCTCTACAAACAAATTCACTGATGATTTAGGACAGCTAATGCTGTTATTTTGTCTCACTTTCTTTACATTTTCATTATGATTTGTGCATTAGATGATTTTTGTTCTTTCCTTTTTGGGACTTGCTTAATGCAAAGCAATATTTGTAGAATTTATTTTGAAAGTTTCGTCTCCCTTTAAAAATGACAAAAAAAACCCCCAAAACAACCCTTCTTTTTCAGCCAACAAGAAGAATATTGTTTCTGAGGTCAGAGGTGACTTAAACAAGAAGATCAGCTTATGGCGAGGAGATATAACTACTCTTGAGATCGATGCCATCGTGAACGCAGCAAATGAATCACTTCTTGGTGGAGGGGGAGGTAATCACTGCTTTAGCAAAGACAAGTTTTATCTCAAAATATTCCGTCTTGGATGAACTGATGAATGAAGACCAAGCTTATTATTTTCTCATAGCAAGAGATTGTTTAGGTTGATAAAAGTAAAAAGTTGTTTTTACGTGTTTGTTCAGTGCTTTTCTAAAAAGTAACAGTGAAAGGTAACTATGTTTACTCTGGTTTTTCCAATTTGTTGTTTTCAAATTTTAGTGTCAAAATTTTAGTTATATCTACTACAAAATGATTGTCAATCAGCAAGTTATTTGGTAATTATATTTTTTTGTTTGTTTGTTTTGTTTTGTTTTACAATTTTGTTTTCAAGTGTTTGATTTTGATAATGCTTTCTAGTGGATGGAGCTATTCACCGAGCAGCTGGAAAAAATTTGCTCATGGAGTGTGAACTTCTGAATGGATGTGTGAATGGAAATGCTAAAATAACGTGTGGTTACAACCTTCCAGCTAAAAGTAAGTAACTCATGTCAAAGAGATCAATCCATTTATTGAATTCTAGTTTGCTAAATTTTGGTGTTGTTGAGGGTTTTTTTTTGTCTGTTTTAGTTGTTCTGGCATTCATCTCAAAAGTTTTGACGAGGCCAATAAAGTGAAAAGGACAAGACGAAGCTGCAGAGAAAGGTGACCTATCTTTTTGAGACAATTTTTGTTTTCTTTATTCATTCACCTTTTTTCTGTGGCGCTGACTTGTCCTTTTCTTGACACATTAACTCACTCAACGATTTGAACATTGATATATTTAGAATTTCTATAATACTGTTGCTTACTTCCCTCTATTGTTTTCAGTCCTTTGTGTTTCAAGTTGCTGAAGGGACATAAAATGATTTTTTGTTAAGTTTTAAAAGTTTTGAGTGTTGTGCGAGCCAGGGTGGTGAGAGCTGTCTATTCACTTGCAAGTGCTTACTTTACCATTTTACTTTTTTGTGTTCAGTAAAAAGAAGCAAATTTTGGTGAGGGGATAATTAGGCTTGCTGCAAACTTTGCACTGAGGTCATTCATCTCCTTTGTTTATCCACAATCATCTCTTTGTGGAGGTGAAATATGTTTTGAGAGAGGATATTCAATTTTTAGCCTAAATCATCTCTATGGTTTTAGTGATTTTACCTGTTTTCTCTTTCAACTATTTGTTTCATCTAACTTTCTCCCACTGTTACGTGGCATCCTTAAACCACCAAGACTAAAACAATTATCCGTAACTTCCACAGATGTCATCCACACGGTAGGACCACGAGGAGAAAAGCCAAAGATCCTGGAAAAATGCTACAAGAAATCACTCAACTTGCTGAGAGACAATGAGCTGAAAAGCATCGTAAGTCCATGCATGAGAACATCAGACGATTTTAAAGCAGGTGTTTTATAAGGAGAATAACTAATCCTATGATTGTACTTGTGGCAAATGTTTCACTAATGTGGCAATATTTAAGTCTATTCATATGTGGTCTCTGTGGGGAACAAAACTCGTTAAGGGAGAAAGTCAAGCAATGACTAGCATGGCTATTGTTTGAAGAGTGACATGAATTACGATTGAGCTGGGTCCACTGCTCTGCTATTATATCTGTTGCCATGGCCTTTGGTGCTGTGCCCTTGAGTAAGGCACCTCTTGTTATTTACCTCATCTAGAGATGGATATAAAGCTCAGAGATCCCCCTGGTTGTCATGTAGACAAGGTTTTCTTTTAGTCCAAAAACGTTGTAACACGTCTCACAGGAATCTTGTAATATCATGATTTATGATTACGTCTTCTTAATCTGCCAGGGATGTAATAGTAATATGAAGTGCCCTGCGCCTGAGGCCTTGGCAGTTGGTGTCCAACAAATATACTAATGTATGTCCATTTAAAACAAGAATAGGAACATATTGGCACTTTAATGTTTCACTTTCTCCTGTCTAATTGTAATTGAAATGATGAACATAATGTAGCATGTACTGATATCGTTTAAAGTTTTATTCATTTTCTTCTTCATCAATCAGGCCTTCCCTTGTATTTCTACTGGTATTTTCGGTAAGTTTTGTACTGTCATATTGATTGGTTTGTTGCATAGTATAGTAAGTCTGCTTGTGTTGTGAAATTTATCTTACACATGTTGCTGATTTGTTGTCAGTAATTTGATTTTTTGAATATAAAGGTTTGCTGGCTGATATGTTTTCTGTAGCAATCGGTTTTGCATTCAGGTATGAGCAATACATTGGTTTGCTGGTGAATACATATTTTAGGTTTTTATGAATATTGGAGTTAATAATCTTAGTCAACGATAAGCAGGAATATTAACAAAATGTCTGTATAGTTTTATCCCCATCCAAAGTGCTTTCAATAAAATAGCTTTATGACCATATTATACTGCTCATGTGTGACAGAATTTGTCAATACCATAAGCAGGCCTGAGAATTAGCGGTTGCCCGCTCGCCATTGGCCCCCAAAAATGGCGCCTGTCAAGCTCGATTGACGGTACTACTCGCCCGGGCTGGCGATCTAAAAATTTCTGAAAAGGCCTGTTGTGAGGTGGAGTAACAAATAGCATTAATTTTTTTTTCATGAAAAATCATCACCGACCCCAATTTCCCCATCGAGTTTCCTTGTCTATCCAGCTTTTTTCATGTCAGTTACACTTTTGATATGTTCGCAGGTGAAAAAAAAATCAATGGTCAACATACCTATTGAATACCGAGTGCTTTTCAAGTACCAACTACGTTCAATTTCTACTTGTAATGTAGTTGTAATCTTAGTTGTTTTTAATGGGTATTCATTTAGAGGGTTTTTTTTTACGACCAATACTTTATCTATTGTTAACTTTTTCAATGTCTTCAATTCAGAATCTTGACAAGATTTTTTGTATTTCCTACTGAGCTCTTCCACGATCTTTCTTTCCCGAATTTGAACTTCCTTAATTCCTTTGTGGAAAAATGGCACATCCTGCCCTTCTATCTTACACAATCAAAAACTTGCTCCAAATAATTTGAGAACTTGGGAATAGGGTGCGTGGTCCCTTCAGATCTTCTGAAATGTTATTGATATTATCTGCCACCGAAGTCTAATATCACCCAGATAGCCTGCTTTTATCTATCATATGATGTTGTCTCCAATAGACTTCTATACTGAAGCATTTCTTGTCATTCAAACATTTGCTCCTATCCCTACTCCCTACTTTCCACCCCCCCCCCCCCCCTTTTCAACAATGACTACAGTCTATTGATTGAACCACCTAAGAAGTCCCTCCAATAGTATTGCAGGTTTTTGTTTTCGGGCAATCTCTTCTTACCAAAATTAGGTGTACACAAGTTGACTAGATGCTTTTTGTTAAAAAATCGTTTCTTTCAGTTTTTATCACACTCTGCATATTATGTCACAATTTGAAAACTGGTTACCTGTATCTGTTCAAACTTTGTACCACCAAGAGTTGTTTCTTTATAAAAAATTAGCTATTTTAATCCTTTGGGGGGGGGGGGGGGGTGAAAAAAGGACACTTTTGGGCCTTGGTTGAAAGACAACATTTCAAATTTAAGTAGAAACCAGATCTATTTTGATGATAAATAGAAGACAGTTTCTTTAGATCAAATGGATTCATATACAGTAGAATTCCTTTAAACCGAAATTTTGGGGACCTAGTAAATCATTTTGATTTAAAGGCATTTTGGTTTACAGCAAGTTCACTTTTTTTTCGATGTTTTTCAAGGGCAGTAACTATGTCAGGAATCTATGTTTCTATCATATCATGGGTAAAAACTAAAATAAAAAAAAGATCAAATTCGAACGTTCTTTTGTGATAGGCAAGTGATAGTGATACTAGATGAATGATGCACAGCAACTCAGAGACGAAGTGGGAATGAAACGGTGTGTTGTTAATGGTCAATGCTAATGCTAAAGTGAATAAAACAAAGAAAGCAAGCACACACACACACACACACACACACACACACACACACCCTCCCAATGCGTTTGCAGAAGTCTTAGATTTGGCAGGTACGCGAGCCAGAACATCTTGCTTGCGTGATTCTAAAACTACAATCCCCAACTCCACGTCATTCCTTCCCTTTCGTCTCCCCCCACCCCTCACCTCCGCTGTTCCATCGCCTTTTGTGTGATGTGCCGTGTTGGTCAAGCCCAAGCGTTGCCAACCAAGGTTTGCTTACCACCCCACCCCTCTCCCTCACCTCAAAAGTCATACTCTTGATCGAGTTGTGTTTGCAAGCTTGGCGTTATGTAAGATTACTGGGAACGCTAGGCCCCCTTTGCGAATTATTGAAGAAGATGGAACAAAAGAAAAAGGAAAGATGCTTTCAAGTTCAGAGGCAGTCGCGCTTTGAAGAACTTTGGTTTATCGTATGAAACGATACAGAGACAAGGAAGAAACTTGTAAAATTGGTTGATTTCTTTACGGTATATGGAATTTTTCGGTTTAAGTGAATTCTACTGTACATTGAAATGAAAATGGCAAATGGAATATCTGATTTTTCTCTCAAAATAATTTTTTTTGTAGCTTTGGTCAACTGTCCCTCTCTCTCTCTTTCTCTCTCTCTCCCTCTCTATCTCCCCCCCCCCTCCCCCCACCCCTTTCTATCTTATACTTCTCTTACAAGAGCCAAAGATGGCTCTCCCCCTACCCCCTTCCAAGGTGTAAGTTTCTTAGATTATTTTTGAACGGCTTCTTATTTGTCATACTTAGGGCATAAATAAAATCTATCCAAACAGAAAACAAATTTGTTTCTAAAATTGATCAGCAGAGATAATGTTGTTATTGAAAGTTATGCTACTTAAGCAATAGCATTACTTATTAGTATTGGCAATAGTAAGACTAACTAAAATAGAACTGCGTTTTGATCAAAAGGATTGGCAATCTGAAAAAAATTATGGCAACCTCAGATTCCTTGGTTAGGAGCCCCGACTGGCTCCATGACCTGGCTAGCTAAATCTCACAAGCACATGAATATCAGGGTGCCTGGCATGATCAGTGAAGCGTATTGAGTAATGCAAATAACCTCAGAGATGATGTGCTAGGGAACCTTCTCTCTTAGGTTGTTTTTTTTTTCATTCTTAATTATTTCTCTACACTTTTAACTATTTCTTGAAATATTTGTTTTTTAAAGTATGAATGCTGCTTTTATGTTGTTGTATTTTGTGTTTTACTAATCTGACAAGTATTATGTTTTCTCTTCCAGGATATCCAAATCTGAATGCTGCCAAAATTGCCCTGGGGACAATTCGCAACTGGTTGGAGAATGAGGAGTATGCGCCAAAGGTATGGTGGGCTCTCATTTATTAAAACTGAATTTCTCATTTTGCAGAGAGATAAGTGGTCTCACCACTCCACATGAGAATGAAGTTATATCGTTCTCATTCTGCTCCAGGAAAAATATGTACTTTCCTCATGCAGATTGATTTGTATTGCCTCTTGGTTGAAATGCTTTGTGAAATCTTTTAATGTAAAAAACAAAACTGAATCACCAGACCAGCCCAAAACTGCCAGAAATTAAGTGATTAGAAACTCTTGTGCTCATTCGTCTTGCATCTTTTAGGAGTCATCTTTGCCAGATTTCCTGTGTTGTTATCCCTTTGTTTAACTTGATAATAGAAGTACGAGGGACATTCAAGAAGGGATGAAGGGAAGCAATTATAAGCATGAAACTTTCAGAGCGTAATAGTTGATCTTATAGAACACTGCATGCAAAGTTTTGAAAATAAGCATCAAAGAATTTGATTTAATAAAACTTTGGGAGAATGCCACAAGATTTTCCTCTTCAAAGGAAAAAATGTGAAAAAAGAATAAGTGGAATATTTCTCTGAGATCCAATTTCTTCATCTGCAAGGAAAAAAAGAATCCTCTGAGATTTTTACTGAGATGCCTGCTGTTTACCATTGAGCCCCTCATATATCTGTTAACAGTGTCAGCTGTTCACCATGATCCCCCTTGTAATTGTGTGTGTCAACCTTAATTCTTGTCTGCCATTGCCCTAGTGTAGTAATCTATCAAGGAAAGAAGTCATATGAACTCTTTTTTAAATACAGTATGGTGGTCTATCAATGTTGTATTCTTCATAAAGAATATATTATTTTACATCTTCTCTCAAGCTTGCTACTGCTTTCATCTACCAATTATCCTTGATTTCAATGAAGTTACTCAGAAAGAATCTGTATCACAACCTGAAGTCTGAATTGAGAATTTTCAATTACTTTCAAAAATGAATGAGGAGGTTCTGGGGACATTCATTTCTTAAAAAAAAAATTTAAAAAAATAATAATTAGAAACCCTTGAGTTATGGAATGAGCGTTGTCACTCTAATAAATGAATAATTTTGGATATAATTCAAAATGCTAAGCTAATCATTTTTTTCTCAACAAGCAGTGTGTGATATTATGACTATAGCAGCCAATCCAATCCTCTCTATTTTGATCCCAATAGGTGGAGAGGATAATCTTTTGCCTGTTCCTGGAGAAGGATGTCAACATTTACAACGAGCAAATGCAACTCTTCTTTCCACTGCAATCCTAGATGGATGGGTTGCTGAGAGTCTCTCTGTCTCTGTCTCTCTCTCTCTGTCTCTGTCTCTCTCTCTCTCTCTCTCTCACACACACACACACACACACACACACACACACACAAAGACACACATACACACACACACACACACACACACACACACACAGTAATATATTGTGGCAGTCTTACACTTGCTTAGTGACAAATCATTGACTTCATGTGGTATGTGTTTTTATTGCTATTAGGTCTTCAAAATAAATTATCATCATTATATAATCTGGTTGTTCATCATTTGATTCCATTAACTAAAAAATAATATCATTTAGATCGTTATAAATATAAGTATTGTTATTGTTCAACTCTTTGTGCATTTGAAGAAATATTGTGGGTGATTTGTTGCCACTTTTAAAAGGGTTGAAAGTACAGAGGAAGATATTAACATGTAAAGCTGTTTTGTGTACATTTGGCTGCAAGAAATTTATTGGGGTTTTATAGATGGAACCTGCAATGAAAACCATATAAATTGTTTATTTGTACTCACAGCCATAATTAAGTTGACTTAACCAAAACGTTTTAAAATTGGTATGAAGAACAGTCAGTAATGGATTATATAGATATTATGCTGCAATTTACGTGATGACAAACACAGCCTGTTTCCTGTCATAGACTTTACTGTGGGGATGTTTACTGCCGCACTCTCCATTGCAGATTTCTGGGAAAACAAAGAAAAACAAGGGGAAAACTGGATTTTTTTTTGTTAAGTTTGGTTACTTCAAGAAAGCTTTGTGCTATGATGAGTTGTGAAGCAGAAATCTAATTTTCAAAACAAGTTACGGAAGTTGTAAGACCTCCATTCAGCTTTTCACTTTCAAATAGTAATGATGATGGTGATGTTATGGTTTATATCATATTCAATATGAACTTATTGATCATTGCTCTCCTTGATGATGTCCTTTTGAACACTTGTGTATCATTGTTTAAAAGAATCCAACACAAACTGATAAAGTATTTGCTTTCAACCTGAAAGTGTTTGCTAAATGTAGAGTTTATAACTTTTTGCTAACTGGTTGGGAAATCAAGTATTTAAATCATTCAATGATTGTGATTGAAAATTGCTTAGCACGTCGGGTTATGCCATAGATCTGCTCTTACCTACGACCATGGTGTATTTTCCAGGCAGGTGAAAACGGCAGCTATTTCATAATAACTTCCTCATAGTTTTTTCAGTGAGCAGTGGATAAACATGAAGTTTTAGTCCCTGCAGATTGTATAAAGAAAGGAATTGGGAAAGGGAATAACTTCTAAACTCTAAGGGCTCATTTTGGTGCTGTTTTCGGTCAAAGTGACAGAGTCACTTCTTGGTGTTCTGTTTTTGCTTTCTGAAAAGTTGGCCGCTATGGGTATGCCATAGATCTGCTCTTACCGACGACCACAGTGTAGTTTCCAGACAGCCACCTCTCGCAGGGTCCCTGGGAAGGGTCGCAATCTGGGTCAGGCTGTGCTGTCAGTTTGAGGCTTTTTGTGTAGTTGCCTGGTTGCTGGGGTTCCTGGAGGAAGCCTTGTTCTAGAAGGGAAGGGGGGGGGGCACAGAATAGATAACACACAGAATTGCAGATCGCTACTTCGGGTGGTCCCGTAAAACTTCGGATTCCGGAAATCGGC
>JBCIKM010453681.1:0-10393 GCA_039654465.1 Melibe viridis | reverse complement strand
GATAAAACAGGCTAGCTAATAGACACAGCATGCAGTAGTACTTGTGATAAAACAGGCTAGCTAATAGACACAGCATGCAGTAGTACTTGTGATAAAACAGGCTAGCTAATAGACACAGCATGCAGTAGTACTTGTGATAAAACAGGCTAGCTAATAGACACAGCATGCAGTAGTACTTGTGATAAAACAGGCTAGCTAATAGACACAGCATGTAGTAGTACTTGTGATAAAACAGGCTCGCTAATAGACACATCATGTAGTAGTACTTGTGATAAAACAGGCTAGCTAATAGACACAGCAGGTAGTGCAGCATTTTTAGCTTGCCTGTTGTCTCACCTTTCGCTAGCCCTTACTTCATCTCATACTTGTAGATCCTGTACTAATTTTAGTATCGCGGTGTTGGTTATAGTTATGCTATGATCTGAAGGTCTGAGGTTTGAGTCCTAGTTATACTTTCCCATTACAAAGCACAGTGGTGTCCTAAAACTAGCAATAACCAATGTTTCCACTACTGTCTACATTCCTTTTCCTCTTTTCTGGCTCCTTCCCATTTGTTCACCTCTGTCTTTACCATTCCCTCCTTTCCTTAAATTTTCCCTCTCATACCTGTCATGGATAACGATTTTTTCGGCATATGCTCGTCATTCGTTCAAGTGATTCCTATGCCGATTGAGCGTGAATACCGATTTTTAAAATTATGCTGTCAATCAGCGATGTCAGGGTTGCATTTCAAGCGACATATTGTAAAATCAAAATATGACTTTGTATTTGAGACTGTCTAATGAAGATAAATTTCTTTGGATTTAATAATACGGTACAAAAGAGAACGCTACACACACACACATACACACAAACACACACACACACACACACACACATACACACATACACACACACACACATACACTCGCACAAGTTGTTGAATGATATCAAAATGCTATTTTGACTATCTGAAAAATATCCCTTGTTTTAATTACTCCAAATTCCCACTAATCCTTATGCCTAAGTGAAGAAAACTCTTTACAAGTAAAAATCAACATTAATCTTGTAATAGACGAATAGGTTTTTAAAAAAATTGTTTTTAAGGTTTATAAATAAGTTGTGGGATTCTGTATCTGAAGTTTCTCTGTTTAATGTTATATTTTGCTGGCAGGTTCTCACCTTCAACACCGACTGCAGTGTCTGTGGCCACCCATGTGAGACAAACATGAAGCTTGTCAGTATCCTTTTTTTAGTTTTCACAATGATGTGATATTCAAGAAAAGAAATCAAGAAAGCAAAGGTTGAAAAGGCTGTTTGTGTTTGAGATTAATTTGTATAAAGATATAAGAACAATCAATTGTCAGTAATTTTTATCAAAGGAGATATGATTTGAATTTGAGTTCTTTACTATGGCACAAAAAATGTATGGTTTTAATGGACTGCCCAAAATGTAAAAGCTCTCTTTTCTTTCTAATTATGTTTGAATCTTCCAAGTCCAGAACAGTAAGTCATGCCCTTTTGATGATCTGAAACATGCTATGAAAGACAAACTTCCTAACAATCATGGCACCTTTATCTTTGTAAAATACGCACTCCTTTCATCTACTGAGTTGTGTCCCATAACATGATGCCAAGGGTTTTTCCCAGTTTCACTGTGGAGTTTTTAGAGTGGTAAGACCCCAAATGTGCCCTATGAAAAATGTACCTTACATTAAGAGTTATTGGAAAAAGTGTGTCATATTATATACCATTTTAAAGGGAAAGAAATGGACTATATTGTCAGTGTAGTTGAAAGTAGAGCAAGGGGGAAAAAGTTAAGTATTTTTAAGGTGTGAATGGTATATATATAAAAGTATCAAACTCACCAATAGATTTTCAATATGTATAGAACAATATACTGTCAGCCTTGTAAATCCATTCAAAATTTGTTTATGAACTCACATATCAAATTCCAAGAAGAAATAACAATTTGGAACAAAAATTTGATCAATTATGTGAGGGTGGGTATTGACAGACTTTGCTAAAAACGAGGACATGGGAGCAGATGATGCAAAAGCTGAATCTGCACAGCTTTCATCACTAGAACTGTCTAAACTTGCTTTAACCTCAGAATAATCATTACTGATTTGATTAGAAACCCAATCACAAGGCTAAGTTTGATAGAAATAACATCTACTTGTGCATTGCAAACCAATCGTTGGCAGCCTTTTTGTAGCTTCTGATAGCAGCGGACAGGAAACCTAATGAATCTTGACTTATTTTCTCATTAAAACCACTAATATTTCTTTATCGGGCAAGAGATGCTTTAACTCTTTAACTGATCTATTTTTTTCATGAGTTTGGGGGATTTTCCCCTTGAAAAATTTCGAAGATGGGCACAGTTGTTTAAAACGCTGTATAAAAATGTCAAAATGAAATAACAATGCTATATGTTATATCAAATTAAAGGGAAAAGCTTGTAGAATGTAAGGAAATGATATTCAGCGGAATTGTGGTATTATCGTCGGAGAAAGAGCAAAGAGTGCGTCATTTAGCCCCTAAAATCATCACACATTGACCTGCATTTCGATCCAAATAATTAGATCTCAATGTTAACTTCATTCGGTGATTCAATTTTAGTTACAAAAACACAATCCAATCGTTCAAAGAAAATATCATTATAGTTAGATTAGAATCAGTGAATTTACAACAACTTTACTTCATTCTTGTCATTAGTATTTACGGTATGCCTGGGGACCGACCAACTCGTTAAAAAACGGTTAAAAAATCAACAAAAACTTATAAACTGCGGTCAAATTCGATTCTCAGGACTTTGTAAGACGTTTAGTTAGCAAAGGAAACCATAACATCCGGGTTAGAGCGTCATACTTTTATTCTTTCACTAATTTAGTGTGGTATCTACTTCGGACGCAGTGAGTGGCACGGAACAGTTAAGCGGAATGCTTTTTGACGCAGTGAGCGGCACTGAACAGTTTAAGAGTTAAAAACAAAGCGTTACGTATGTGAGCGTGCGCGGGTGTGTGTGTTTGTATGGTCGCTTGTAATTTTTAGTCTGCATTTTATCTCATTCTTTCTGTCATATTCTCACGTCATCATTGATACTCATGTTCAATTACTTATCTTTTGATTATTGTGAGACACTGAATCTGTCAAATGGAAAATTGCCTTATGGACAATAAAGAACTATTATTATTATTAAGACACTTTTCTTCATGAAGTTTGTTTTTTTATTTAGGTACTCTAAAAACTGTGAGCTTTGATAAAATTGAACAAACGAATGGCGAAGTGTATTAGATGGTATGGAAAGAGTTAAAAACTGAAGTTGATAAAAATGCTCAGTCAACAACATTTCTTAATTTCAGTCCTCTTGTTTTGAGTCTGAATTGGACAATTTTGCCACAAACATTTTCATATTGACTCAATGAAAACTAAACTGATGTCTAGTTCATTGACAACAGGAAGTGAATAGATTTTCAATGACAGGTTAGCTTTGCATATCGTAAGGAGTGATTTTATTGAGCTGAAGTCTAAGCAGTCATCCTTGACCATTGACCCCTCAAGACATTCCTCACTTTAAGGAAGTTGTGATCATGGCCACGCTGTGTGAGAAGTGTGGTCGTCGTGACAACGAGGTCAAAAGCTCAGGGGGCATAGAGCCCAAGGGGACACGCCATAATCTGTGCATTGAAGACAAGACTGACATGGCTCGGGATTTGCTCAAGGTGAGGTTTTTTTGTTGTTTTTTTTTACTCTCAATAGTGAAGCAATTCTTTGCTCGTTTTTACTCTTTTTATCCAGAGGATCCCAGAGGTCCTTGAGCTGCATCAAAGAAACAGCATAATTGGCCAATGTTTATTGAGTTTCTAAAATCTAAACTATTCCCTCCTCTGGCAACTTCCTGTTTTTGCTTTTCTTTCTTTGACTTTGACTCACCTCACCACTATGCCAACACTATTTTCTGTTTACTCTGTCACAGTTCAGTACTAAAACTGTTTCCCATTCGCATCGTGAGATGACTCTAGCCAGGATAGCTGCTTCTTATAGGGGTTTTTCCAAATGACATGTAGAAATTGTCAAGGTGGTTCAAACTTTGCCTTAATTGACCTACCAATTTTATGGGGATAGTTTAGTTGGATGGTGCTTTTTTTGTATGGATGTAGTATATATTTCGATTGATGCAAAAAAAACCAAAAAACCATGCCGAACTTTGGAGATGTATAACTCTATAACCATGTGTTTTATCCACCTATAGTTTTTATCATGCTTAATATACATCTATATTTGCACTTATTGTAAAATTTTAACTGAAGCAATGCACAAATATGTTCTTTATCTAAGAACTGGTCTCTTGAGGCAATATCATGCCTGCAGGAAATTTTGCTTTTAGCAATCAGTATTTAACATTTTAAGAACTGAGAAACTAATACAGACAGAAAACTTCATATTTTTGTCACAGCTTAGACAATTATTGAAGTTTTTGTGTACTAAATTTGGAGAAAATTGAATGAAGCGTTTCTCTACAGTGATGTCATTTTCACGACATGGAAATTCTGCTTGGACCAATTTGGTTGTAACAATTCCATCTTGTTTTATCACGTCAAAATCTGCTTTTGCCTTTTCACCTGACGTCACTCTCTAGAAACGCTTTAGGGTATCTACTTGAAATTTTTTATTCAACTTTCTGTTTGCTGAGACATTGCAAAAATGAACATGCTTCTATCTTTATTCATTTTCCAGTGATAAGAAAAATTTAAAAAAAAAAAAAAAAAAAAAAAAAATAATAATAATAATATTAATAATAATAAAGAGCAGTGAAATAGCGATGCTCAGTGCGCTTGAAATACAAAATCAAATACAAATGAAAACATGCAAAAAAAAACCAAATAAAAATAGTGTCATAACAATAAAAACAATTCACTCAGGCAATGGAGACAGTAAGAAATTAATCATCATTGGGGACTTAACAAAAAGAAAATGTTTCAGCTTTTTCTTGAAAACATTTGTTTTGTGCTCTAATCGTAGATTGGAGGAAAGAGTGTTCCAAGTTTTTGGCCCCACAAATCCAAATGTAAAATACCGTGGTAGGAGTATGTAAGCTTCCATAAGGACTAAGACAGAACAAACAAACAACATAAACACAAATCAGCAATGTGAAGAAATTGTGATAATAAAATCAACGGTTCGTGGAACAATTTTTACACATTAAACATTAAAATTATGAGCTTTGATAATAATTGAAACAGGCTTGATATACAGAGTAAAAATCACAGGTCCAAGTACAGAACCTTGGGGGACACCATATTCCAAGAGTATTTCATTAGAGTAAGCATCGTTAATTTTAATCGATTGCTTTCTATCTTTGAGGTAAGAACAAAACTATTGTAAAGCAATGCTATGGATGCCAAAGGAAGTTTTCAAGCGTTCTATTAAAATGCCATGGTCAAGAGTATCAAAAGCTGCTGACAAATCATACATTGTCAGCAGGCACATTTTCTTCTTATCAAAATTGTTTAAAATGTCAGAGAAAACTTTAAGGAGCGCTGTTTCTGTGGAATGATTGTGTTTAAGATTAATTGAGTTAGGTTTTTGTCTTCTAGCACGTTTTGAAAAAATTTTGATTTTTGATTCGAAAAATGGATGTTAAAATCCCCAGTGATAAGAAGAGGAGAATTTTTCAGTTTCAGGTAAAAAATTATTGTGTTAAAATCATCAAGAAATGTAGTGGAGTTTTTCAGTGATGAAAGTGATTTAGAAGATGGTAGAGCTGTGGCAGGGGGTGAGGTTGGAGGACGATAGACACAAACAATGTAAAAAGTGTGGTGTTTGTTTTTGATGGACAGTAAAGCAGTTTCGCACCGAAAGATGTTAATCCTTTTGACAGTTGACACTGTGCAGTCTTTGCGATAAATGAAAACAACACTGCTGCCGCGATGTTCAGAACAGGGAAATGATGAAACAGTAGTTGGAAGGGCAGAGGGTTGGAATGATGCAGTCATGCTGCCATCATGTAGCTTAGTTCCAGTGATGCATAATATTCAGTATTTTCTTGCTCAATAAGGTCATAAATGTCATTAGTTTGTTTGCACTGAAAAAGCATCGATGCAGACTAAGTATTCGCTTCAAAGTAGTTTTGATCTCGAATCTATTTTCTGTTTTAGCACTATGTTTGTTTCATGTGCAATTGTTTTCAAATGCGCTGATTGTAACTTTTTATCTGTTTTGACAAGGGGCACAGCATGTCAAATTGGGTTTAAATGTAATGGGTGGGGACAAGATGGTCACAGAGTCAATGTTCCGTTGCTCTTAAAAGGAGTGAATGTTTTCCAAAGCAAAAGGCAGCACAAGTTTGCTTTCTCTTCGTCCCAGGTGAGCATTCACGCCACCCTTCCTCCCCCTTTAGTTCTTGCATTCAGGAAATAGAGATATGGCTAAATTTGTTTGTGTTAGCAGTGTTCAGGTTTGGGTGCAGTGGTTAATTCAAATTACCTGATATATAGATAGCACTTGTATAGCGCTTAACCCCATTAGAACAACAATGGCTTGTTAGTGATTTTACCATTGATAGAACACTTTGCAAAGCTGCTTGTAAGCAAATACCCAGCATGAAACACAGGTGAGTTGATTTGTAGGAGTTAATTTGGAATTTTGCTCGGACAGCAACCATCAGGCATAGTCTTTTTGATTTACAACTGCCAAGGGTTCTTTAACGTGTGCAATGTGCGCACAGGACCTCCAAGTTTATTGTCCGTCTCCGATAGGACTAGGTGCTCAATCCCACCTACTTAGGACCATGGAATGGCATCTGACAAGAAAAACTGCCCGTCATTTTTGCTTTTAATGGGACTTGAAACCACGGCTTTTTCAGTTTGAGAGGTGTCTGTACCTTTATAAGGGGTGAGCACCGTACCTATCTGCCGCATACATTCGTAAATAATTTGAGAAGCAATGCCTCTCAATCATGTGACTTGTGGAAGAAATAGAATTTAAGGTGCACCCGAGGATGATGGATATTTATTTAAAAATCAAGTCGCATTGATTTCTGTTTCTCTCCCGCTCCCTCCTCTTCTCACTCCTCTGCCCCTTTTCCCTCCACCCCTCTGCTTCTCTTCCTTGTACTTCTCCCCCTCCTGCTCCATCTCTGCCTCCAACCGTCTCTGCCTGTGTTTGTCCCAGAGTGAGACAGCACGCATTTCCATCCCAGAGCTGGACTTTGAGATGGAGATGGGCACCCTGGGTGGCAAATTCACCACAGTGGAGGGTATTCTGGTGGACGTACAGAAACAGGTATGTACAGTTGTGCAGTTAAAGGGCTGTACACCCAGTGTCTGAGCATCAGTTTTCCGGCTTGTGCCGGAATTCCGATTTTGCAATGTTTTGAAGTAGCAAATTTCCTGTTTAGTGTCAATTCATATAGTTAGAATTCCAAATTGTAACAGGACAGTGAGAAATGGACCACCTAGGCGAGGCAAGAGAGAAAAACTCAATTGCATCCCCATGAGGTTCCTGCGGCAAATACTGCAGATCAATTGGCAAGACAGGGTCTCCAACACTGAGGTGCTGAAAGGAGCCAGCACCATCAGCTTGCACATAGTCCCCAGCGAGCGACGTCTGAGATGGTTTTGCCTTGTCAGGAGAATGGATGCAGGCTTACCAATGGTAAGCTCAACAGACGACTACCCAGCCTGGAGATATGTTGTCAGGCAAGATACATCACATGCAGAGGCAGAGCGCAATGACAATGCCACCTAGAATAGAGTCAGGCCAAAGCAGCGGTAACAGCAGCCACAACCACCATCCACCTTCACTTGTCAGGTGTTACAGGGATTGCCACTCCCAGAGTTGGACTGCACAGCCATTCATGGCAGTGCTGATGAATTCCAACTACACCATCATCTCACTAGACGGAAGGCTAGCAATTTTATATTTTGCAAAATTAGAATTCCAGTTTTCAGCAGTTACAATACAGTTGCAAGGGTGTCAGGTTTATGCTATTACAGCCACTGGGACCCATGGGACTGCTTTGCCGCTTGTAACTTAAGTTCTTGTGTCCTAGAGGTCACACATTCCTTATCAACTAGTCTTTGTCTTGTCTTATAATTTATTACATACTCTCAGGAGTACATTTTTAGAGTTTCACTGTCTTAAGTAAAACTCTTGCCATCTCTATCTTTATTTACTTTTATTATATTGTATGAATTATATACACTATTTTGAAGCATGTCTGTAAATCAAGCTTCCTTTCAAGAATGAAAGAGAAATACCGTGGAGGGAGTATGGAAGCTTCCGTTTTGACAAAAGACAAGGACACTGGACGTTTCGGGTGACACCCTTTTTCAACAGGCACAATACATACACAATATGATATAATATATAAGAGAAAAGAAAAGAAAAGAAAAGGACTTGGACGAAAACGACAATGCAACGGGGTTCCAGCAGCTTCTATTGATGTATTATTTCAAGAATGAATAAGTTTACAGATTATTATTTTTATTTTGACATCATCATCATCATTAAAAAAAAAAAAGAGGCCTATCCATCTTGGACACGTCAATATTATACCTTGGCACTCAAGAAGGATGAGATTTCATTTGACCTTGGCTCCATGCCAATAGGAATAATCCATGTTTTTTAAAGTAAACCTTGCAAGATAGCCTTACGCAGGGTGCAAGCTCTCATATGAGTCAAAAGCCCTACCAACTGAGCGACTAGGCCAAGTTTATCGCAATCATTTCCTGTTGAATTTTTCCTGTTTCCCGTGGGGGGATGTTTGGCTGGTATCCCTTGTGGGCACTTCTTCTTCTGTTTCTTATCTTTTACACTGAAGATATTGTCTTACTTTATCCCCTTTTCTGTGATGTCCTGTTTTTGTTGTCTTGTGTGGTTTTCAGTGGTCATACTCCATTTCATACCTTTTAGTACATAACTTCAGGGTCACAGGCTAAACGTACAGAATACTTTTGTACATAAAGGGGGCTTAAAGATCCTGGGTCTTCCTGAACCATTATGCTGTCATGAGTGATGGCCATTGATTATTTTTGTTATTGGAAGGCATTTCTCTGTGTGATGTTGATATGTGTTTTGAGAGATGATATTTACTTTTTAGTGTAAATCTTCTCTCTGCTGTTTGTGGTTTGATGATCTGTTCCTTCTTTGAGCTAAATTCTATCATTTTGCATTCCTCTGGGCTCCTATATTATCCATGTGTGTTGTGAGGTCCTGAAACCTCCAATAAACAAATAAACAAATTGTTCTTCATGCGATGTGTTTTATGTGGATCAGGCGGTGGTGATAGTTGTCACTCTAGGATGTTTGCACTGCTAGCTGTAAGCCCAGACTGTGTGAGTATGTGTGTGTAATCTCTGATTGCCCCCTGTTTCTTTCTCCACGCGCCTCCTAGTTGAAGGATGTGAATCCATTCTTCCGAGGGGACTCCTCCCAGCCCGAGACCAACCAAAGGTTGTCCCAGTTCTGTGACCAGCTGGACCAGGTCAGTGGGTGCTTAATGCTTGCTGTGGGCACAAGGAACTTAGGCCTAGGTGGTGCCTCTGTCCCTCCTTTGCCTCGTAATGCCTCTTCCACATCAAACTGTAATCAAGGATTCTTTTTTCCTGTTTCTTATTTTTTTGGTTTTCTTATTTCATCAGTTGTTTTTTTTCAAAGTATTGTTTCAGTGTATTGTGAAGGTGTTTTTTTTTAATTCTATAGGCAGGCTTGGGCCATAATGAAACAGAAGTAATGGCGAGGAGCAGACACCTTGAATCAAAGATTGTGAAAATAGTTTGAGTATGAATATGGTGTTGATAGGACAAGATGAAACCATAGAGAAAGGAAAATAAAGACAAATGAATTATCTAAAAAAATCAACCTCTACGGCCGGGATTCAAACACAGATCTCTGGATTGCCTGTCCAGTGTGCTAACCATTACACGACTGAGGCTGTTCGATCATTGAGACAATTGGAATTATTTGAACCTTTCTTAGGCACAAGTTGGCAGTGCCCACACAATGAAATGGAAATGACATCAACGAGAACATAGTTGCTCTGAGACATTGGACCGACAATTCAGAGATCGATGGTTTGATTCCCGGCTGTAAGGTCGATTTTTTTAGACAATTTAGTTTTCTTTATTTTCTTTATTTTCCTTTCTCTGTGGTTTCGTCTTGTCCTATCGACACTGTACTCATCCAACTATTTTCACAATCTTTGGGGCCATAATGGCTGAAAGCTCTGGGAATACTGTCTTTATAAGAATGATATCCCCAAACAAAACTTGTTAGCTGAATGTCAATTCAGTTGTAGATGTTCATGTTCGTCAGAGGTTGATAACTATTTTTTTCTTCTTCTTCTTCCATTATATCGACTGACTCAGTGGAACTGAGTATTACTGTCGATGCTGTCACGTATGTATGA
>JBCIKM010453574.1:0-10394 GCA_039654465.1 Melibe viridis | reverse complement strand
GAAGAAGAAGAAGAAGAAGAAGAAGAAGAAGAAGAAGAAGAAGAAGAAGAAGAAGAAGAAGAAGAAGAAGAAAAACTTATTCTGATTTGGATTCTAGAACATTCTGCAGCAGAGTGTCAACCAACGTCGCAAAGGCTTGTATTATTTAACCCCCGGATTAGGGTTTTCGTCCAACCGAAGTTAAACACATGGCTATTGGTTTCAGTCACTTCCATTTCATTTTTAACGCTTGGGATATTTTCAATGTCATCATCCGAGTGCTGCTACTTATTCTATTCATTCTTGTCGTCAACCTCAGCGGGGGGAACACCGTTCTCCAAAGGCAAAAAGATTTCGAGACATGGGAGGTTGTCTCCCCGGCGACACTGGAGACTAGAAACCTGAGATCGACGGTAGAATGTGCCACTTCCTGCATGGAAGTCCCAACCTGCGGTGGCTTCACATTCGACCCTGTCATATCCTGTGAGCTCTATGGCAAAGATGATATCGTGGCTTCAAATACTTCCTCGGGAAAAATGATTTTCAAATTCTCAGGTTGGTGAAAATTATTCGTTTTCCTTTTTTTTTTAAATCTTTGTTTTTTGTTTTTTTTTAAAGTTGAGTTGTTTGTTTACATTTTAATAAAAGATTATATTTGTGTTCAGGGGGCTTGGGAGGGGGTGGGACGGGCTGGTTGAAGACTTGATATTTATTATTATCATAAGAAATAGTGG
Organism: Melibe viridis; assembly: GCA_039654465.1. Lineage (NCBI taxonomy): Eukaryota > Metazoa > Mollusca > Gastropoda > Nudibranchia > Dendronotidae > Melibe > Melibe viridis. Next base: position 9,681 of record JBCIKM010453574.1, on the reverse strand, counting down.
TCGTGCCAGGTAGAATGCAACAACAACGCTTCACATTTCTTTTTCTGGACTGGCATGTGGTAATATTAAAACAAGTCTAATGCTTCGAGTCTTCTCTGGACAAGCTTGCTACGGCAGCCTGATACATACTTGTATACTTTGCTATAATGTCGCATTCCTGTACACTTTTATTTAAACGATAAAACAAAAACAACTTTCCTATGGCTCATACTCAACATCAAAATAGCTTTTCGATTGGGTGATTTTAAGAAGCGGATTAGGCAGCTATAAAACGCCATTTTCATTTTTTTTGTAAATTATGTTTGTGTGATAAACCATTTGCGATGATACGTCATAAGTACTTTGCAGATTACCGGATGAAGATAATGCAGGGTGTGTTGTATCCTTCCACTTGCACAGCCTGTGATTTCTGCGGAAAGAAAGACAATATTGATAACAGACAATTAACAATGTGAGGTTCATTGACAAAGGAAAAGAGACCCCGTTAGGCGACAGACGAAGAAGACGAGGCGAGTGTTCAACGGCCAAAACGACGATGGCTTGTTTCGAAAGTAACAGTAAAAGATTCTGGAACAACTGTCTCCTGATTAAAGAGTCCCGATGGCTCAGTTGGCAGAGTGTTCGACCCGCACGCCGCAGAGTTTGGGTTCAAACCCTCGCCGGGGTTACCGTGGTTTGCCATTGACACCGTTAGTGATTCTTGCTGGCATCATGTGTAACCTCAATTATCGACTCCCTTCATGGGTGCCTAGGCCGCGGCACTTTCGTGTTCGAGGGCGGACAGGCCTTATTTTCTAATAAAAGAGAAGGCTGAATGCAGTAGTTTGTTATAATATCTGATGCCAATCTAACAATATCGAAATGTAGATAGCCATCAAAACATTTCATTCCTCAGAAAAAATGAAGCGTTGTTTTTGTACTCTGTGTCTCAAAGCACTCATTTTCAATCACGGTTTTGCTGTAGTTGCGATGCAGACACATTTCACAAATGACCGTGGCGGTTAAACAAGGACAACTTCAAAATATTGATATCTATTATAATTTGTACAAAATGATCCATTTCTTATTCAGTGTTTCCTTGAAGCCAGACAGTTGATGAGGATTTCTGTTTATTGATTTTGGTTTTGCTGTTGTGATAGTTGTTTAGCAGGGGTTGTCCCATATTATGCACGAATAGTTTTGAGCTTTTATTTCTAAATATTTTCATCTGAGTTGCATAAACTGTGATTCTAGTCCTGTGGACAACCTTGGGAGATCCCAATCAGTTGTTTGCAATGGTTTTTTCATCTTCAATTTTCAATGAGTATCGTATCGAAAGCAAGCGTCGTTTAGATTACTAAACAAAAATATATAAGATACCGAGGCGTTCTTCAAATCCCGGAAGAGGGATGATTTAAAGACCACTTGAGTTGATGCCATATTACCAAAAAAATATAGTTTCATCTTTTGAGTCACACAAAATATGTCAAGCCAAGTTATCCGCATGTCATTTTCCCACATTGATTTTGTCCTCTTCTTTTTGGTTTGTCTGTCTTTGGAATTGATGATGTTAATTATTAGCCATTAACCATCGTTTTTTCCTCAGAGAGGAAATGCGGCCATTATCCAAATTTCGAGGAGGTGACGATCGAGGGGACTTCGCTGTGTGTCCGCGTGTACACGGATTTGATGACGTCAGAGGAGGAAGCCGCCAAACTGTGTGCGCAGCAAGAGACAACGCTGGTGGCCTTGAAAACAAAGGCCATAATCGATGGATTCCGCGACATCTTGGTCAATAGAGGTAAGTACCTCGACAGGAACAATCACGCTCATAACACTCACCATACAACAACAACAACAACAACAACAACAACAACAGAACAAAACAAAACAAAACAAAAAGCAAAAGAAAATAAACTCCGCACTAAACTGCCTCCACCAAATGACAAACAAATAAAAACAAAACAAACAGAAATGAAAAGAAACCCAACTAAAAACAAACAAAGGAACAAACCAAATCAGAAAATAAACCAACATCATTAATAAAATCCCCTTAAAATACAAAAATGAAAAATAAACAAAACAAAACAAAACAAAACAACAACTTATGATAATAAAAATCAGACAAAAGTTAACCTCAATTACTATAAAAAAGGTTTATTATGCTCGTGTTACAGGGTATTATGTTTGTATTTCGATGCATGTAGGCTATAATATAATCAAACAGTCAGGCAAGGATGGAGATGACTTGTATCTGCATGGGTGGCAGGAAATCAGACTTGCTTACTCGTACATCGGGCATACCATAAGAAGTGCCACTTAATGCCGACTGTTAAATACAGGAGAAAGTAGAAGGAAGGAGAGAAGAAGGGACAGACTACCCATTTTATGCATGGACAGCAGCAAGAAGAGAACAAAGCAGAGATTGTAGTCCTTTTACAATAGCACAGAGGACAGGGGAAGTTGGTGTAAATATTTTAAGAGCGTTAAGGTTGCCTGTTATCGTCACAAATTGATGATGCTGACAGGTAACAACTAACAGGGTGACACGAAAAATTCGAGCGAGCTCGACCTCTTGTTGGATAGTCGTTCTTTTTGCGTGTGTTATTGTGTCGTTGAGTAAAGGACCGAGCAGGAGGTAGATGTAAAGCTCAGCGATCCCCCTGGTCAGAGACGTTGTCTCTTTTGCGGAAATCACGGAGGCCGTTAGTGAGCGTGAATACATGTGTTATGTTTCTACTGTCCAAACTAAACCCTGCACGGCATGGTGGCTCAACTGGACTCCCGTCGTTGGACTCCCATGCTGAAGAGGGAGGAGGGGGGTCGATTTTTGCTGGCGCCATCGTGTTGCGTTCTTGGGTATGGCACTTAAAAAGAACCAATAAGAAAACTCACCTCTTTCTACGGGAGATGGGTATACAACTCGGATGTCCCCATGGTTGTAGACAACGTTTTCTCTCAATCCAAAACATTGTAACGCGCCTAAAAGGTTGCTCGTATCGTCTTGTTATGTGTTATATGTTCCTTGTCAGACAGACACATTCTAGTATTGTCGAGCAATAAGGGTATGGTGACGACCGTGGATGGACGCAATGTAAATGTAGTATACTGGCGAAGTGTGATATAGATCTACTCCCCGTAGATGAAAAGCTCAGCATAATGGATAAAGTGAAAGAGCAATCCTTTTTGATGGAACAATAAGGAATTTATCAATTATAGGGTTAAAACGTAACCATAATGAATAAACAGTGACAGGAGTCAAAATCACAAAGTCCGAAATCAATTCCTAATGAACATGTGCGCTGCAGTGTATCTCAGACGTACGTATTGAATGAACGAAGCGGAGAATGTACTCCTCCAGGAAAGTATTCCAGTCCAGGCGTTAATTGGTGCAATCTGGAGCTGTGGAATGTTTGGGGGGACAGGTCGAGTCCACAAACAATATCATCCATCTGGACCGACAGGTGCTCGTTGAATCACGTTCAGGTGTGGTGATAGGCTTGACCAGGGGACACGGACGTTGCAGGTCTTTTTTCTGTCAACAAGGTTGCGGGTGTTCGTGGCCTGGTGAGCAGGTGCACTGTCTGGTTGGAAGACCATGCCAACTCCATGGGGAACCACAAGTAGAGGCTGCTGGAAGCTGGGTCGTCATCGAGATTAAAATACCGTGGTAGGAGTATGTAAGCTTCCTGAAGGGGAAACCCGAAACGTCCAGTTTACTTGTTCTTTAGTCGTTCCGGAAGCTTACATACTCCTACTCATGCCTATCTGTATTTGTTTACCTTTCTCTTCGGCTTTGTCTTGTTCTCCTCTCGACACTGTATTCATACAATTACTATTTTCACATACGGTATTTTATTCTCAACTCCATGGGGAATGGAGAGTGGCATTCAATGGGGCTCCAGAATCTTCTCGAAGTGGAAATTACGGGAATAATCAAGAGAGATGAGCAGTTCAGGCTTCTCATAAACACTTACACAAACACACACACACACACACACACACACACAGACACACACACACAAACACAAACACACACACTCACACAAACACACACATACACACACACAAACACACACAAACACACACAAACAAACACACACAAAAACACACGCACACACACACACACACACACAAACACACACACACACAAACAAACAAAACAAAGCTGTCCAGTTTCTTTTAATCATCTGTATAAATATATCATCTACTTTTTTCATCATCTTTTTCCTCCAGGAGAATATGATGCGAGTCCCGGCTATTGGATCGGACTGAGTGACAGAGAGGAAGAGAACACCTTTGTGTGGGATCTGGACGGGGAGGTTATAGGTGACACGCATGAGGTGTGGCGCGCTCATCAGCCTAATGGTGGAACTACCCAGAATTGCACAGCCTTGATCGGCAATTATCCCTATCTTTTTCAAGACAAAGAATGTACCAACTCCTACAGAGTGGTGTGTCAAGCTAGGATTGGTCTGGTAACTGGTTAGGCATCAATCGACGAGGAGGAGGAGGAGGAGGAGGAGGACGAGGAGGAGGACGAGGAAGAGGAGGAGGAGGAGGAGGAGGACGAGGAGGAAGACGAAGACGAGGAGGACGAGGAGGACGAGGAGGAGGAGGAGGACGACGAGGAGGACGAGGAGGAGGAGGAGGAGGACGAGGAGGAGGAGGACGAGGAGGAGGAGGAGGACGAGGAGGAGGAGGAGGAGGAGGAGGAATCTGGAATGGTGGATCAAATGTCTGAAACTGTAGTGGAAGGATAGGATTTTAAATATATCGTAGGGATAACATACACATTCCACTATGAATAAATTCCTTAAATTATTTCACATACGGAGGCTGTTTAGACTTTTGATTATAGAGAAAGCAGTCCTGACTGATTTATTTAACAAAAAAAATTGTGCATTAATGTGAGCGCGCGTGCGTGTGTGCGGTTACATGTGTGAATGTGAGTGTCGTTTGAAAGTGTAGGATGTGCGTGACGTAATTCAATCTGTTTCCTGAATTATCATGCCTCTTTATCTTCAGGTTCCCTGTCTCAAATGGTTTGAATGAAAATGGCAAATCTCAAACCTCATTGGTGTAGCCAATGATAACATCTATTTTTTTCCACTCTCCCTGTCGGTCAAAAGCTCTCCAGAGCTTGTATATAATGTGAATATCAGAGCTTGTATAAAATGTGAATATATATATATATATATATATATATAATTTTGGAGGGGGAGGAGGATGGGGTTGCAAGAAGCATGTATTTTATATCAAAAGCCGACAAGAAATACATATTTTGATTTTAATTTTAATTTGAACAACCTACTTTTAAGAGTTCATTTGTTTCACTTCACACTAAACAAATAGCGTTTTAGAAATGTGGAGCACTCTACGAAATTGATCTTGTCAATAAATTGATTTCAGTCTACAATCGTTGAAATGTGACCATGTCGTAACCTTTTCAAGTCTACAACAGCTCTGGGCACGGGTTGGTATAGGTCTCTTTATTGCAGTGGTTCTTTCCCCTTTAGTTTCTTCTGAGAAAATACAAAAAAAAAACAAAAAAAAAACAACCAAACCCCCCCCCCCAAAAACAAACAAACAAAAACAAAAACCAAACAACAGTCAAGTATCAAGGTTAATTTGTTGTTCAATATAACACTAGGCCAAGAGTTCTTTAAGTTGGAGAAATCAATTTTTCCCACACTCCAATATTTTGTTTCTTTTGTGTTTTTTCCTTAAAACAGAGCAACAAAATAATTACTTAACAAAACCATAACCAAACCAAAACAAAGAAGAAAAAAAACCCAGCTACTTACAAGCAATAAAAATAATAGAGTGATGAATAATTTTTTTTAACTTGTCAACGATGATTGCGTTGTGTTTACCAATGCATTATAACTAATGATGTTGCCAGTGTCAAAGGCTACAGATCTGTAAAACATTTTTTCTCTCTTTTATCACACCACATCCAAAGAAACTAACAACAACAACAACAACAACAACAACAACAACAACAAAAAACCAAGCAAAAACAAACTTCCAACAACAACAAACAAACAAAAAAAAACAACACACACACAAAACTAAAAACAATCAACCAAACAAACAAAATAAACCAAAAAGAAAAAGCAACAAAAATACAAAAAAACAACCAACCAAACAAACAAAAGCAAAGAAAACAAGAAAACAAAAACAAAAAAGCAACGAAAAACATCTGACCAACCAAACAAACATAACAGCAAAATTAAAACAATAAAAAAATCAATAAAACAAAAACAAAACTAACACAAACAAAAGAAGAAGAAATAAAAATGAAACCACAACTTCAACAGAAACAAATCCAATCAACAAACCTACCTACCCCCTCCCCCCCCCCCCCCCCAACAAAAAAACCCCAACAAAAACCAAAACCAAAAACCAACAAAACAAAACATAAAAAAACAAAACAAAAACAACAATAAACAAACAAAAAACCTATAACAAATACAAAAAATAAAAACAAAGGCAACAGAAAAAACAACAAAAAAAGCACACAAAAAGCAACAAACCCACCCCCCCCCCAAAAAAAAAAAAAACAAAAAAAAACAAAAACAAAAACAAAAAAACAAAAGAAAACAAGCAGACAAAAAAACAAAAACAAAAACAAAACAACAAAAAAAAAAAATACAAAACAGCATCAAATCATAAAAACCAAAACAAACGAACAAACTTAAAGATACCTTAGATAAAAACACAACCAGCCTGACAAGAACATCCTAATAACAAACTAACAAATAATATACAATCAAACAAACAATCACATATACCTAACTCAGGCGCAAAAAGGAGCAACACAGTACACTAAAAACAAAGTATGCAGAAACAACGATTGTGAAAATGGTAATTGTATGAATACGGTGTCAAGAGGAGGACAAGACAAAGCCATAGAGAAAGGTAAATAAATAAAGAAAAGAAAGAAAAGAAAGAAAAATAAATTGTCTCAAAAAACCGACCTCCACGGCAGAGACTCGAACCACGGATCTCTGGATTGCCGGTCCAGTGTGCTAACCATCACACTACCGAGGCTGTCTTCATCCGAGTCGTCACCAGCCTCTTGTCACCCAGCGTTTTTGGCGAGAAAGTGTCTCCAACAACCATGATGGCGTCTCAAATTTGTACCTTGTCTCTCTGCCTTACTGATACGGAAAATGGTTATTTTTAAATTTATCCGTTTCTTAATTAATTTGAAACTCCCCATAGACCTTCCTGGAAGTTAGAGCTTTGATTTGAGACCTTATTTGCAAAGATTGCTCAACGGAGAGCAGAGAAGTTCGGTAACACACAGGCATAGACAGACAGACAGACAGACAGACAGACAGACAGACAGACAGACAGACAGACAGACAGACAGACAGACGGATAGTCGGAAAATTTATAAAAGATCTCTCTGTGGCACCAAAGTGTCTTCTGAATGATGCAATATATTTTTGGGGTAAATAATCTGTCTGATAGAGGATTTCAGTTTTTACCTATTTTATCATCGTCTATTTTCATTGTGCACCTCTTTGACCCCCGAGATTGGTGGTGCCCTGACAACGACAAACAAAGAACTGCCACTTCTTTTCTCTGACGATGACTGAGACTAAGAGGGGGGAAATGCCATTGTTAATGATATAGATTCGATCCAGATGATGATGACAACGACGGCGGCAATGATGGTAGTATGATAATGGTGATGATGATGATGATGATGATGATGATGATGATGATGATGATGATGATGATGATGATGATGAAAATGCCGTACATAATAACAAAAACAAGGACGGTGACATAAAATACTACAAGAGCAAGCTGGGAGACGGCAATAAGTAGGCAGGCATTGTACGAGGTGACGCCCATGTCTTATTTCCTGTCTGGGGTTTATATGGAATCGATAATCCGATAACCTCTTTATAAAAGGGCCCAGTATGGATTTTAATGTCTATGTAAATCATATTTCTTAAAAAAAGATTTATGGTATTTTTTGATGCTTGATTTTTTAGGGTTGTTGTTGTTGTTTTGGTGGTGTTGTTTTTGTTGTTGTTGTTGTTGTTGTTGTTGTTGTTGTTGTTGCTGTGGGGAGTGGAAGGAGGAAGTAGGGGAGGCTATTGTTGAAAAAGCAAAAATGTTATACAAACCCCAGAAAAAATTTGCTATTAAATTTCATCAGTTGGACAACATCTGCTGTATTTTACTTTCCATTTTTTTTTCTTTTTGCCTCCAATATCTGAGGTTTATACGTGACTCCTACAGAAATGGCAGCCCAATTATATCCCTCTTACATGGATCTAGAATGAACCCAGAATTCACTGAGATTAGGATTAAGATAATCAGTTCCAGAGTCCTGGATGAGTGTTGGAAAAAAAATTATCTAAGATTGATTGACATACGTAAGTGAAAATCTACATTTATGTCTTACGTTAAGTTTTTAAAATTTCAATTTTTCTCAAAGTCAAAGCGACAATTTTGGTGAAATTTGCAATAAAGAGATTAAAGATGATTGGGGGCAATTGAAGTTGCTGTGACTTAAAATGCTTAGAAATGTTCCACAGTGTCTCAAATTATTTCTTCGATAATCGTGTAGCCAGTGCCAATTTCTTTCTGCTTGCTCGACTTGGGTTGAAAAGCGAGTGACTTTTTTACTAATTTAAAATATAAAAGAAAAACAGCATTCCCCGAGACTATAATAATATATACTCCCTCTCTCTCTCACCTCTCCCCCCCCCCAAAAAAAAAAGAAAGAAAACAAAAACAAAAAAAGCAACAACACAAAACAACAACAAAAAACCCCACAAACAAAATCAAAACCAAAAACAAAACCAGCCAACCAACCAACCAACCAACCAAACAACCAACCAAACAAACAACCAAACAATAAAACAAACAATAAAACAAACAAAAAACAAAAACAAAACAAAACAAAAACAAAACAATATTTCTTCGTGTTTGACCAGGTTGTAGTCATTTTTGTGTGATTCCACACCGTGGACTGCCTGCCAAATTATAATGTTGACACGAACAAAACAAAGGGACGAATGACTGAAAGCTTTGCTCGACAGGCATACATAATGATACATGAATGTCCGCTGCATTGCCTGATTGTTAAATTAGTTCCAAAATATTATTCAATAAAAGGACAGCGCTTCGAGAAGTAAATAGGGTGTAAAAATCACAAGCAAATGCCATTATCTGAATCAATGCCCACCCTTTCAGCTGGGCACGTTGCTGCAATCGTAAACTATTCAAAGGTAAGCAAGGGTTCGGGGTAGGTAAGGCCAAGTCCTTGGAAACATAACAACAATGAGACCTCATAATGACAGGTTTTGCATTAGCAACATACCTGGAGTCAATGTCGGTTTTTTTTTATTGTGGAAAAAACAACAATATAAATCATTAAAGTTTAAAGGTTGAAAGTTTGGTGCGTGCCCAGTGCAGTTGCCCACCTCCTACATAATTGGCTTATTGAATTTCCATTCACGTTAAAATCTCATTGGAAACGGATGTTATTGTAAACCCCAGAGGTACCTTGCGCATATTGACTTATGTTTATGCAGCTTGTAGCGCAAGCGCGCTAGTTTAAAATCAAATTAACTCTTTTGCTTCGCGCTAACACGAAAATCTCTCTCTCTCTCTCTCTCTCTCTCTCTCTCTCTCTCTCTCTCTCTCTCTCTCTCTCTCTCTCTCTCTCTC
>JBCIKM010453469.1:0-10394 GCA_039654465.1 Melibe viridis | reverse complement strand
ACGGCTACTGAAATGGGGATGGTTACACTTGCCGATTACTTTGTCAATTCCCGAGGAATCGTCTTGCCAGCAAGATCTGTGATTACTGATTACTTCCACAGGGTCTGGCTCAGCACTACTTAGCAGTGTTGGGACCCAGCTCCAAAGAGCTGGAAAAAAACTCTGGATCATAAGAAATGAAGACAGGCAGATGATTAGTCCACCGTGCCTTTTGTATAAGTATAAGATTTAAAATATCAATCTCTTTCTTTCAATATAGAAAAAAAAAAGAATGAAGATACCATTATGACAGTAAAATGCAGGTTTCAATAGTTTCTTCTATTGACGAAAACTTTTTGAGAAATAGGAGGTTTACATAAATTGTTATTTATCAAATGGTCCAGACATATTTTCCAAACCAAACTAATTTCAAGATTAAAAAAAAAAAAAAAAGAAAATTGAATGCTCCTACATTGATCTAATGAAAAATTTTACATATTCAGATCTTGAATAATATTTAATCATAAACAAGACTTGAAAGTTTGCATGTTAATGTTATGTTTTTGTTCACTCTATATGGAATGTTGGAGCTGTATGATACCATAAAAAAAAGGCCTAGAAAAAATATATGAGCCAGTGGAATGTACTGAGGTTAAAAAAAGAACAAATAGCGAAAAATATGAAAAAAAAATTTGAATAGTGAAAGCCAATTGAGTTTCAGAACCACGTGCCTAGCAAATCATGCAGACTTTGATGAGCTTTGTGGTAACAAAAATAATTGGGTCTTATTGAGTCCCTAAATGTATTGAGGATAAAGAAGTGATCAGGTAGTTCAAATGACAAGGTGAGTTTGACTTGCACGCCAAAGACCTACCACTTCCTGCAGTGATGTAGAGCTCCAAGGACACTGGTCTCGAAAGCTCTGGCACATATGGAAGAAAGAGCAAAAAAAATTTGGGATGCAAAGGCTGACCAAGCCCCACCCTTCCCCCGACGCACCTCTCCGCACAGAGTCAAACGACTCTAGGCAAGGACAGAGAGCAACTCACATTAACCCGAATTGCATAGGGCGTGGGTTTGAACTCTGGTCAAAACTATCATGGTTTACCATTGACAAGATGGGTGATTCCTGTTGGCATCGGGTGTGAGCTGGATAAATAATCTATATCAGACGCAAACAGACAGGCCATTTTATTTCCATTTATAATGGCTACCCCTTTTTGGGTGTCATGAATAGCAGCATTTTATCATTCAAAGTTAACCAATTTCCCACTTGTAAATTCATTAAAACATTGTACATCAAACTATTTAAACCAAAACCTCACCTTTACATAATTCTACCAATCAGTGTTCCCATGGTGATGAATACAACAAACAGAATGATTTCCTCTTTGAAGCACAGCTCAGAGACAGGCACGTTTCTGGCTCTGATGAACTTGAAGAACTGGTAGGCCGGGATGAGGACATGCAGCACATCTGGTACCATGAGGCCGATGTTCCTGGCATTTTGGAAGTTGGTGCCCTGACCTCGCAGGACGTGGGCGATGAACTGGTCAGAACCTGATACCATGATGTGGACCACGTTGATAGCAAGAATCATCATCATTTTCCATGCTTTCAGCTGCAAAAGTAGAAAGTGAACTTTAGTTACAACGCTCTCTCATCATATCGACAAATTCTTGTGCACCTCATTGTTTATAATGACTATATAGGATAGAGTGGCGGATGATTCAGCTGGTAGGCCTATTGTCCTGACTGCTGCCTGCAATGGGTGCTGTGACCGGCTCCGGGTTTGAAGTGAAGCCATTCTTGGACGACTTCTAACCTTCCTTCTGGCTGAGACCCCTTACCCCCCCCCCCTTGGGATTTTATGAGACCTAGTTTTTCTTATAGCTAGATACAGATATATAAGAATAGGTACTCCAAACCCGCTTCAAAGTAGGCAAATGAGGACAGTGTCCCGATAATTTAGTTCAACTTCACAGATTGAATTGCCTGAAAAAGGACAATAAAGATTTGTATTATTATTATTAGATTGATAAAACAAGAACTATCAAAGATATGAAAATAAAACTTATACCAAAATAAAATTCCTTCTTTTTTCTGTTTGTTATTGTGAGTAGCTTTTTAATATTTTTATTATATTTTTGAAAATATTTATTTTTACGGCAAGACGAGCTAAATATAATCGTGGTCCAAGTCACCAAACAATCTTCAAACGCATGGCAATGGACACCGTGTAAAGCTATGAATGTAAAATAAGTGTCTTTTTAAAGCAGAAGAGCTGCTCTCTCCATTGGTATAACTCGCTAATTTCTGCGATGTTTATAAGTTGGTCAAAATTACGTGGTTTTTTTTATGACCAAAAAACATGTTTTTTCACTAAAAAACTAAAAGCGAGTACCACACACTTAAAATATAACCCCTTTTCCTTATAATATAAAAAAATCAAGTTTGTATGAAACTACGGCGCCCGTTGCCTTCAGTTTAAAATAAGCCGTTTCAGGCTTTCTTTCCTCTCCCTCACGCCATTACAAGAAAGACACTTTGCGTTCGCTCTCCACGAAAACCATCATAATGGCGACTACAGGGTCTGGATCCGCAAATATTTTGCACAAGTTGATTGGTAAGTGTCACTAAATCTTGTTTGAAACAGTTATTTTAAAAGTTAAAAGATGTTTATTATTTTATTTTGGTTTGATAAGCGAAGTCACTGCGATCGACTCGATGATTTTTATGAATCGACTGGTTGGCCGGGTCCAAGGATTTGTTATTTTTTCAGTTCCGTTATTCTTCAAAGTGATAATGTAATTCACTTTTCTAAAGATAAATTTCATTTTTGGGCATATTGAATTGTGTTTATTTCTGCTAGTCTAGCCAACTGAATGGACGAAAGGTGAATTATTTTTCTAAGTTCTGAATCGAGGAAAAATGGCAAATGTTTATGTCTAGGATCTAAAAACCGGAAGTTTATTTTTCTCATTCAAGAGAGCAAGTTCATTATTTAGAAGAGGCGTTTTCATAGAACATGGATTGATTTTATCACTTTTTATTTAGTTAAAAAGTATATTTCACATTTATAAAGTAAAAATTACTGTATTTTTCTCATTGAAACAAAATCAGCAACAGGTTAATGTGGGTTGAATGGAGATTCCAAACACAGAAAATATCTGCCTACCTTCAGTAACCTATAGGTTTAGAACAAGCCAATCACTCCACACAGTGGATTTATATAGAGATGTTATTGTTTTACAAAAGTATTTGCATTTTGAATTTCTGCATCCATCAAAGACATACTGGTAACTAACTACATGTATTGAGCACCTTACTATGGTGAAGTTGATTTATAGTTCTAGCCATTGAAAATTAAAATGTGGTGGTTGTATTATTATTATTATTTTTTTTAAATGCAATAGTTCTAGTTATACTTCACAAATTCTCCTCCCTATAAGTCTTTGAACCTTATTGACTTATGTCAGCCTTGTTTCAGTTTGATGTCAAAATAACAAATACACTGAGAACTGACTGATCAGTTATTTCACAATCTTATGCTGTATGAATATTATTTACACATTTTTTTTTATCTTTTTCTTTTTTCAAGGTACAAGACTGGTTCAAGTACTTTTACAGTGACCACCCTCTCCTGCTGTCTTCGCAGGCTCGACTGCGCAGCATCATATCATCAGCATATTCTCAAGCTCTTCGGTTGGTGGATGGTCCAAAGGAAGTGGTAACGGGTTATCTGGATAGTGTTTATGATTTCAGTTTTGTTTCAGAAATTTTGTCACGAGCTCAGATGAATCGTGAAACTTCATAAGGAAAACATGCTAACTTCAAAATATCAACAGATTTCAAACTTTCAAATGGAATAGTTTTAGAATTAGATAAATTCCAAATTGATACCAAAATCATCAAGATCGGTTCATAAGTTGATTTTTTATGAATTTTCAAAATCCTCTATTTTTCATAGATTTCACTACTTTTGCAAATGCCTGAAAAATTAGCTTTTTGGACTTCTTTGAAGTTCCATTTACACCTAAAATACTTGTCATAATCCATTGAAAAAAAATTCGAGCTACTCCTTGCAATATTTTGTCTTACCAGAATGAATTTGAATGAATTTAAATGAATTTAAATGAATTTGCTGTATTTTCAGTTGTGCGCCGAGGGTCTAAAATTGGCGTTTTGTAAGGGTGCCTGCCGGACCGTTTTTAAACTCATTTTTGGCAAATATCAAATTGTCATAACTTTCTTAATATCAAGATGATTTTGGTATCATTTCAATCAGAACAAAAAGTTCTGTCTATTAGATAACTTCAAAAGGTTCTATGGTCATAAAGTCATTTTGGGTTTGGAGTACGTAATAAGAAATATTTTGTGAGGTGTCTGCCAAAAATTAAGTGTTGCCATGACAGACTTATTGCCCTTGAAAGGTCGCGGAGTACAAAATTTTTAGAATTTTCAATTTTTGCACAATTAATCCAAAATGAATTCAGCATGGTTTATAATCATGAAATCAAGAAGAATATTGAACTTATTGAACTGCAATGGTGCAAAAATTACTGAAACATATGTTTTGAGGTCATTTGAAGTCAATTCTTTTCACAATTTGTTGCCAACATTCATGGAAACATTTTTCCACAATTCCTTATGATATTCCAATCAGAATAGTCAAAGATGCTTGTAAATAGCAATATAATACTTTTTTTTTTTGTACACAGGCATGATTAGTGAGATGTCTGCCTAAATAAAGTGTTGCCATGACAGAGTTATTGCCCTTGGAAAGGTTATTGGGGCCGAAATTTTGGTAATTTTCAATTTTTGCTCAAATTGATTACAAATAAACTCAGCAAAAGTCCACACTACTTGCAATGACAAGATAAAAAAGAATAGGGAACTTATTCAATTAAAACAGTGCCAAAATTACTTAAATAGATAGCATTTTGGGGTTAGTTTAGTCCATTTTCTCACAATATTATATTGGAAATGTTTAGAAAAGGATTTCATCCAATTATCCTTACGATATTCCAATTTCATGCATAAAAGATGCTTGTACTTAATAATATAATACAATTTTTGGTACACAGACATGATTAGATCCATGAATATGGCATAATTCTAGGGCGAGGCGCTTCAGGCACTAAATGGGGCTCGGCTCAGTCCGCTTTGTAAGGTGATAAACAAGGATCTGCGCTGGCACTTCAAAACCTAAGCGTTTGTAGCATAGGTTTAAATCCTTCTTTGGATCCACCCACTGACCATGACAACAGACATGTCCTCTACGCTGGCAATTTTCTTAGTCGGTTTGGTTGCTCAACTCGACCCCCCCCCCCCCCCTCTCCCTTGTCCCAAAGATGGAACCCCCAAACAAAAGAGTCTACCCTGGGCGCACTATGTAGGCTCTCACTTCACTGAGAGGATGGTTGAGTACAATAATTTAATATTGCGCAGAAATCATTTACAAATGCTCAATCATGGATTACAAAAAAGGCGAGTGGCTCAGCCACAATGCGCACAGGTTGGGCTGTTCAGTCTCCACCAGTTGTAGAGCATCAAGGTTGTCTTTGACATGTGCAATTAGCAGTCCCGTAGCTTTTTACCTTCTGCTTTAACACTTCCTTATCTATGGTGGGTGGGGGGGAGGAGGCTGCCCCTTGGGAGGTTTAACGCCCATTCATTTTGCCATTCTGTGGGTCGAGGGCACCGAACAAGAGGTAGTGCCCACTTTCTGACAGAGTTGAATGTCAACTTTATCCACAGTTGCCCCCAAAAGAAAATGCGTACTCAGCGGCACTGAACTAAACCAAACCAAGATACCTCAAGGATTCCTACTTCCACTGTTCCCCTGAAACCCAGTCCTCTTTTTTGCCTCAGTTAAGCAAGGCAGCTCACCAGCAAAAACCAATGTCTCGACCGGGAGCTTGGGGGGGGGGGGGGGGGGGGGTTGGTTACAGCCCAGGCACGTGGTTGAACCTCACAGAGGTTAGATGTGTAGGGTGAGCAGTATATAATCACAAGAGCAGAGAGGAAGATGCAATAGCGTGTCCAGTTGAGCTGACATCCTTTGGAGGAGCAAGATCAAGAGAGTGCAATTCATCCCGGCACCGGGAAGAGCTGAACGCCTCTTTGCCTGTTTATATGTTCACACATGGGCGGTGGATGTCAAGGAGTAGGAGGAGTGATAGCCAATACAATTGTAAGAAGAATCCTCTCTCTATTAGCTGGGACTAGTAGAAGATGTGAGGACATCATCAGTGCACATTCAATATGAATGCGAAAGACACAAATTAGAATCAGATCCCATCAGTATCTGCCAAAACTCCTACCCTAATGTGTATAATGCCATCAACATTTCTTCACCCATTAACTATGCATTCCATGTCATCTTGATAAGAGTGCATATTTCTATCATAATGAATTGCATAAGCTTGGTACAAAGGAGCAAAGTGTAGGTGTAGACAGACAAGACAGAAACTATGCTCCAAATTGGATCTTTCATGCTCGCTTGGTGCAAGGAACAACAATCTCATTATACCAACAAATTTGATATGGGACAAAGTAATACCTTTATTCTGTCCTCGATAGTGTACCAGATTTTATTTGTTTACTTTTGTTTTGTTTTGCTGTTGTTTATGTTTTGTGAGTTTGTTTGTTGGCTTGTTTTGGTTTGTTTTTTAGCTCTCATAGTAGTTACAATTTGATGACCAGGAAACAAGGCCAGCTCAGTAGAAGGGCAAAAGGCCTTTTTCTTGTCGGAAAGGGGATACCAAAAGAACATGCGGTGTAAAATAAATGTAGGATCTTGTTATACCCCGCAAAGTATGGGAAAAGGTAATAAATAGCGACGTACGCCAAGGGCTATATTGATGTCTCTGAAGCCATGGTGCAAATTATTTCATCTTATTATGAAATGAGAATATAGTAGGGCTAGGCGGTAGTGGTAATTTTCAGTATCGATAAATTATCGAGAATCTTCGGCTGGTATCACTTTTATGGATACCGATACCGGTACCGGTAAGATGACACTCGACACCAAAACTCAGTGTCCTTTTGAGAAATGATTGTTTGTTTAAGGTTTTTGTTTTTGTTTTGTTGTTGTTTTTTGTGTTAAGTTGTTTTTTATATATTTTGCTTTTTGTATTTTTTGTTTTTGCTTTTTTATAATTTTTATTGTTTTTTTTATTTGGACAGAGGTGGAGGGGGGGGGGGGGGGTTGTGTTTTTCTCTGTTTTCATTTTGGTTTCATTTCAGTTGTAAGACATTTAATGACAAAGAACCTTTGTCTTACATTCACCTTCCCAAACAAAACTTTTCCTAGAAGCCATGGTATTTAAATACAAGTTTACAAGAAATACATTATTTATTAAAGTTAATATTCTATAATGTTTATTCTGTATCGTGTGTAGTTGGCAATCATAGCTACAAATTAATAACATGCATGTTCTAACAAATTTAGAACAGGGGAGTGGGTAGGGAAGGGAGTCATGGCCAGCAATACACCACAAACACTCACACTAAAGACAACAGAGAGAATGCTGGTTAGCATCCTTATACACACACACACACACACACACACACACACACTCACTCATACACAAACATCCCTCCACAAACCGCCAAGATTCACAAGATGCATCTTGGTACAAACCCCATCAGGACGAAATCAGTTTCCTTCACTGAGCGTGTGGGACGGGAGCAAGGGTGGGAGTAGTCAGGTATGAACTAACCCCGCGTGCGTGTCTACTGTCTGTTTTAGTAATCTTCGAGGCCAGAGTGCAGTATCAGTATCGAGGTATCAGTCTCAGCCAGTCTCAGTGTGATGGTCGTGCTCAGTGTTAGTACCAGTACCATTCTCAGTCTCGATTGTTCAGTCTCTCGCTCTCTCTTATACCTTGAGTCGGTACTAGTCTCAGTACCAAGACAAGGCCATTATCGGTGTTATGGAGACCCTTTTCGAGACCGCCCGGCACTAGAATATAGATATCCTGTCATCAACTTTTTAAAAGAATTAGCAATTCAAATAATAGTCACTTTTAGAACCGTTAGGAGCTTAAACATAGCAGCAATAATACATATGTTAAAGATTCAAAGAAATTGGTCATTTGCATTTATTTAAATTATTTATCAATTTATACATTTAGGAATAAAAGAATTTATACATTACTTAACAAACAGTCAAGTTTTAATACACTGAGAATTTAGAGGTATAAACCTTTCATTCAATCTTTGCAACTTTAAAATCCCATACAAATTTTTGATAGTATTACTGAAACAAAAACTCTGCCCTCTTATTTCGCTTTTTTTTTATCATTATTTGATACTAACAGCTTGTTGTTTTAATTCCAAAATTCAAAATTCAACATGATATGTTATTTCAATTCAATTCAAAGAAAGTACACATATTAAAAGCCACCATTACCCTGAATTAAGAGGTTCAGTACTTACTTCATTGTCAGAATTGCATAAATTTAGCACAATTGCAGTTGTCAGAAGTTCTGTTAGTGTAAAGAACATATGGTGGAAGTAGAAAGTGTAGAACTCTTCGTTGTAGTAACTGAAAATGGAACAAAAACAAAAACAAAAAAAAAGAAATGGAGACATACAGACGGTCTAGATTCATACAGTAAAACCTGGTAATTATGTTAAGTGAGGAACAAGCTCCATGTTTTTTCTTTAAAGAAAAGAGCCTTAAAAAAGAAATTGTCAAGACTCCTGTCACTGACAGAAAAAAGGGTGCAGTATGCAAGTATACAAAATTTCAAAAATAGAGCATGTGAAGAGAAGAAATTGCAACATATAATATGGCTTCATAAAAGTTGTTGAAGTTTTGGAAAATAAGGAGAGAAAGGAAACACAAAATAAAAATAAAACAAAAAACATTTTAAAAAAACCAAGCCAAAACAAAACAAAATAAAAAAACAGCATGAAGACCATTGGCCTAAGATTATCAATTACTTTTACAAAGATGAAAAAGAGTCAATTGACAAATAAATGATAAAAGATGAAGACAATCTCTTCACTATAACTCAAAGTCGTAAAAAAAGACAGCCGTAACAAAAATTATAGCGCTAGGTATGCTAAGAAAAATAATTAAGCTAAGAACGTGAGTCAGCTGAGACTTTTTAAAAAATATGTTTAAACTGGTCTCTTCTCCATGTGCAAAGACACAAATTATACTACACCCAAGGCGTGCAAGAAAAGACTAGATTATTCATTAAGCTTTTACCCCAATGCCAAAATGAATCACCCGTGTCATCCATGGTAAATCACGTAAGCCTACAGAAGGAGTTGAACTCTCATTCTCAACATTTGGCGTGCGAGTCGGCTGCCTTACCCACTGAGCCACTGGATTTGGAAAAAGATGAATGAATTCTTTGCTGCTCTTTGTCTTCTACTCACCTGAAAAAACTCCACCACGAATAATAATGGGGATATAGGTTGACAATGTAGAGTGCCAACCAAGCAAATCGAAATCTTGACATGCGGTAGACATGGACCAAATATTTGATGCTCTCGTAGAAAATGAGGATGAAGAGGATGGTGAAGGCCCACATCTTGAATGTGTTTTGGGTGGCATTGAAGTAGACATGCTTGTATGTCACTAGCCCTGGCATCTCATAACGACCTAAAATATTTTTTTTTATTTTAAAAAAGGGATTGAAAAGTTCTTGTTGCATTGAGTAGAAAACTTTGAAAAAAAAGGGTGATTAAAAAAATATATATACCAAAACATCACACATTTTTTCATACCTATAGCAATGTTGTAGTGGACCAAATCAGTGTTTTTTTAATAGATGAGTTATCTTAGTTTGATTGGGTGTCAATTTTATACCAGACTGACCTTAGTACAACCTCTTCCAAACACTTAATAATACTGACAACGCTGGTGATGAAACTCACTATTCATGTCTAGTTTTGAGTGATGGAGTAACTCTCTATTTTAGCAGTACAGTAAATTGTAACATCAATATGCGCATTGATGGAAGAGATAACCCACATAAAACTTAAGTATGAAAAGTGAATGTCCTCTGTGGCGTGTCTCAAGACAAGGTTTATGATCCCTTTTTCTTTCAAGGAAACATAGTTGCAGGACAAACTTTTCTCAAAAAAACTTAAAATTGGATATTCATTGTACTGCAAGCAGATTTGAATGACTTAATTTTTCGGAAAGATGGAGCATGACCGCATTGACATCTCCAGGTTAGAGTTTATTGGCTTGCCAAATCCCTGGACCTCACTGTGAGTGATGTTTTCTTGTGGGGGTATCTTAAAGACAAAGTTAATGATTCACCTCTTGTTCTTTACCAAACTAGTGTTACAGATTGTGAAAATAGTAAGTGTATGAATATGGTGTCGAGAGGAGAACAAGACAAAGCCATAGAGAAAGGTAAATAAATACAGAAAAATACAGAAAA
>JBCIKM010453359.1:0-10399 GCA_039654465.1 Melibe viridis | reverse complement strand
CTCTGCTGTTTGTGGTTTGATCTGTTCCCTCTTTTAACTAATTCTTTCATCTTACTTTCCTCTAGGCTCCTCTATGATCCTTGTGTGTCATCAGGCCCAAAAACCTTCAATAAACAAACAAACAAACAAACCTTCATCTTGCGTTCAATGATAGTCTTTTTTTTTCTTTCCTCTCTAGCTCTACTGGAATGTCTGGGGAAAAAGGATATTCTTGTGAAGAAACCCCCAAGGATAAAACTGGTCTGGAGGACAGCTGGTCAGATGATGATCTGTTTCAGGATAATTCTTTCCTCATCCAGGCAACACAAAACCTTGAAAAAATTTTGCCCGTCATGAACAAAAACAATAAAAAACAACAAAGTGATGTAAATTTGTGCGAGTCAAATGCTCTATCAGATTCTTCTTCAAGAAGTAGTGATGGTTTTCACCAATTGTCAAGCTCATCAAGTCCAGCCTCAATACAGTCTGTTGTTGACTCCACATCTGTGATCCCCTCCTCTTACTCTGCTCATCTCCACAAGCAAGAAATTCTCTCTGCAAACAGTGTTCATTCCTGTGGCTCCAAAGCAGTCAAAGGTCTTTCAAAACCCATCAGTTTCAATAATGTTAAAGCTTTCGGCAAGCACATAAACCAACCTATGACAAGCAACCCATACAATCGTTCTGTGAATAGCTCTCTTAGTGTCTCAAATTCAAATTATTCTCTTGGAGAAAAAAGACTTGTGAATGAAAAAGGAGTTAATGGATTAAATGTTCCAAAACAAACAAACAGCAATTACGCGAATGTGGTGGAAAAGTCTAAAACATCTACAGTTACAGCAGCAAAATTTCCAAGACAAATCATAAACAAATCTAGTTCCTCTTTGAATTCACCTTTCAGACGGGCTTTGAGTTTTGACAGTAGCTTTGTTTCAAAATCAGATGGTGATTCAAAGGTAAAAAATGTATCTGAAGGGCAGTGTAAAGATAAGAATTTGGTCTCGCATCAGAACATGTCATTTAACTCCAGTTTCACAGATGAAATGTTGATTCAGGCAACTGCAGACATTGATACTATGTGGGCAAATCCAAAAAGTGCTGTGACTGATTCTAAAAGGGATAAATCTCTTTTGAATTGTGAAACCTCTGTTTCTACCAGCAAAGACCCTCAAGCTTGTAGCAATGCGTCTAAAGGAATTTCTGCATTCCATAAGGATGCAAACATTGCAAATACTCTGCTATCACCTGTCAGGCCAATGCTGCAAGACACACATGCGAGAAGGTTACACATGAAGCCTGCAAGATCTCCTGTCCAGACTTTCCTCAGGAAGTCGTTTGCCTTGGAAGCTGGCCAGGGTCTCAAGCACAGGTGTGAAGCAGGTCCACATTCGAGCACACCTGTTAAAGTGTTGAAGAAAGCTACCCAGAAAGATGTTGTGCCTGAAAAACCACTGGCTGCTGGCTGTTCAGGTGCACTTTTTAAGCTTATTTTTCATGATTTTATAAGCTCTTAATATTCTAACCTTTTTTGTTGATTTGTGTTGGTCTTATCATATTTGACAAAAGATCAGTGGTCACCCTGTATTGAGTGTACTCTGGGACATGATTGGGGTATAGTCTGTTCCACCTAGAAAAGAAACATTTTTTCTAAATATCTAAATAAATATTGTCTCCAGAAATGCTTTATTTTGACAGTTAAGATGTTGCTCTAAGTCATCTTGTCTTAACTCATTTTTAAATTTGAGTGATATCCGTTCAATGTTTGGACAGGTTCCTTGTTTGTCATTGTATTTTATGCACCAAGAAGTGCAGTTTATAAGCACTTTTACGATTGTTTATTGGTTCAAACTGATAAGGTCAAAATTTTTCAATATAAACTACATTGAGTTAATGTGATTGCTAATGAACACACAAAATTGAGATGTTTGATTAGTTTTCGGATAAGTTTTTAAAATGATGGTTGAGGAAAATTGAAAAAATAGTTATTTAGAAAAAGCACTGTTTTTTTTTTTTTGTGTGTGGAATGAATTGTGATATCACTTGATATACAGAGAGACTGAATACTCCGAAATGAAAGGCAATCATAGGGAGCTATAGGAATCGTTTATCACAGTGGATGAGTTGGAGAGGAGCCATTGTTTATTTGTTGGTTTATCCATCTTACCTCCTCAGACTCATTCCTGGAAGATGACAGTTTCATGAATGACGAAGCTCTCTATGAATCCCAGATCCTCCCAATCCTGGAACTTGCAGAGAGTGAGTACCCTAGTTTGTTTTGTTTTGTTATCCATAACCCTTCATACTGCCTTAGCAGTGTTGGGAAAAACTCCGTATCACAAGAAATACAGATAGACAGATGATCAGTTCACCATGTCTAATCTTGCGTGGCATAATGAGCAATTCATAGGGGATATTACTCAATCTTAAGCCAAGCAATAGTTGCTGTTGCCTTGTTGGTATCTGCTCATTCAGAGACACCAATGAGCAAATTTATCACGATGCGAAATTTAAAGTCAAATGGAGACGCTTTATCATCTCACACTCAGTGTTTTTTTTTGTGTATTCCCTGTAGTGCCATCTTAATTTTCCTTTTCATTATGCCAGCTTTCATGGAAATAAAAAAAAAAAAAATTTGTAAATTGAAAAAACAAAAAAAAAGGTGTTCAGTTCATCTTCATGTACTTCTAGACAAGTCAAACTCTCCTATACGTTTTTTATAATGGATTAGTATTGCCATTAAGTGTTAAAAAGTGATAAGTATTGATTTTGTTGTTGTTGGTATTTTCATTGTTTATGAAGGATAGAGACTTAAAACCGATGATGGCATTTGCGTTGGGGCCTTTGGATATGTGATAGTGATAGCAACTTTGAGTGCTGAATAGAAATATTTTCCCTTTTCCAACTTACTAAACCAGTCAAACACCCGGTATAAGCCCCTATGATTAAATTATTGAGTTTTTTTATAATGAATAAAAAGCTTTCTTCAGTCAACAAGAGCAAAATTGCAAAGTCCTAATACTTTGCCTTGACAATGCCTTCTGTGCATCGACGTTGACAAATTTGCTTGCTTTTATGATGTTCGTAATTTTAGGATTCTTTTCTGTTTGCTAAAGATATTTGAGATTCTCTGTCCCTCTAAATTTTGTTAGAAGTGATGGGTCTTACACAACACACACACCAAACATTTTACAGTCAGAGTCAGTCGATAGTTTGTTGGAAGAGTTTTTTTATATTTTGTTGGGTGATTTGAATATGAGAGTTGACAGTGTCAGTGTGTGGTAATCAAAGAATTTTTTGTTGTTTTGTGGGATTTAAACAGATATAATTTTAATTATTACATTCTCAAGGTGAAACGATATGATTATCCTTTTATAGAATTTCTTTGATGTTTTGATTTTAAAATCTGTCTTGCAGGTCAAGCAGCACCCAAAAAACCCAACACGTCAGCGAGTCCTGTCAAATACTCACCAGATGAAATAGAAAAGAAAAGACTAGCTGCTTTGGAAAAACTACGTAAAAACAATTGTCAGATGCCTTCAACAAGTTTACAAAAAGGGGTAATTTTTGAGCCATCCCAGATCCCTATAAGTCCTCAAAAATGCTCCCAAGAAGAGATAGACAAGAAGAAAAAGGCAGCCCAACGCAAACTTCTTGCTAAAACCAACAGTGCTGGCTCCATCAATATTTCACCTCAGGGTTATAAGAACACCTCAGACCACAAATCTCCTGAGAAAATGAGTGCAATAAATGTCAGCCCCTCAAAGTGTTCACAAGAACAAATAAACTTGAAAAGGGAAGAAGCGTTGAGGAAGAGGCATCTCAAACAGCAGCAAGCACTCAATCGGAAATCATAACCATATTTGAATTGCCATATCTTGTGGATAGATTTAGCATATAGGTAATTCAAAATATCTTTTATTCCAAATCTCAGGGTTCACCTTTTGCCTTGTCTTGGAGAAAGGTATATCAAGTCTTTCAAACTACCTTATAAAAATGATAATCAGGTTTAGATGAAAGTTAGCCTATACTTCATCTGCTCTGTCTTCTAATTTTTGATGCCTTTGAAAATATTCAAAAAATTCAGTCCTTATTCTCTTGATGAGCTATGTACACCCTTACAAGATATCTCTTCAGAATTACAGCATTATTTAACAGCAAAGCAGGATATCTCAGTAAAGTGTTATCAATCTACGTGGTAGATCTGAGTAGCTATCATGACTTTAATGAGAGTGTAATATCAAGACTGATAACTGAACAAACCAATTTGATATTGTTGTTCTGTTACTGTTAATCACTTTGGTGATTAGTTGATTGTGGATCTCCCTTTATTATTCCTTGTGTTTCAAATAAGTACCAATAGACGTGTGGTGTTTTCCCACCAAGAATGATTTTTCCTATACAAAAGATTAAGTACCAATCATGTAGCAGTGACAAGCTCTGATTTCTTTAAATGTAGGTATTTCTTATATGCATGACCTACTCATTCTGTGTTATATCTTCGCTGTCCATGAAAACTGTAGTATGTGAATTGTTTTGAAAATTTTTTATTCTCTATACCACAATTATTTCCCTTTGCGGATATAACTAGCTTGGTATTGTAGGAATATCTTTCTTTTTTTTTTTTCCTCTATTTAACTTTTAAGCTCTTCAGTGCCTCTTACTACGTCAAAAGGCTTTCTGCTTAACTGTTCAGTGCTGCTCACTGCATCTGAAATAGTTACTACACTAATTTTGTGAAAGAATAAAAGTATGAGGCTCTTATCCAGATGTTTTAGCTTCCTTCATGTACTAAACGTCTCACAAAGCCTTGAGAGTTGAATTTGATCATAGTTTATATGTTTTTATCGATTTTTTTGCCGTTTTTTAACAAGTTGGTCGGTTGCCTGGCATACCGTGAACAATAATGTGAATGAAGTAAAGTTGTTGTAAATTCACCATTCCTAATCCAACTATAATGATATTTTCTTTGAATTTTGGGTTATGTTTTTGTAACTAAAATTGGATTACCGAATGAAGAGGTCTAATTATTGGGTCGAAATGCTTATCAACGTATGATGATTTTAGGGGCTAAATACCACACTCTCTTTCTCCAACGATAATATCACATTTCCTCCCAAAGTTCTCGCTAAATATCATATCCTTACATTCTATAAGGTTTTCTGTTTAATTTGATATGATATACGTCATTGTTATTTCATTTTGACAGTTTTAAACCGGGGTTTTTAACAACTTTGCCCATCTTTGAAATTTTTCAAGGGGAAAACATCCCAAATTGTGAAAAAAAAAAAAAGATCAGTTTCAGAGTTAACATTTGAAATATGTAGTATGTTATTGCATCCGTCAAAATAGAAATTTGTTTTTGTCCCCCCTGAAAAGTAGTGTTTTTGACATACTACAGTTTTCCTTGACGGCAACAATATGATGGCAGCTGATATTTATTTACCTGTCTGTAAGTAGGAATTGTCTCGACCACTTGAATTTGTAAAAATAAAAGGCTTGATTTTCATATCGAATTCTACTAAAATTTATGATTTAGACTAGAGGGTGGTCTTGTCAATTATTGGTGGTCAGTGGGCATCCTTGAACTTGATAAGGTCTGCCTCTGTGTGTTGTCTTTTCATCTTACTTTATCGTGCATTTTCTCCTGTATTCTCTTTCACAAAAATGCAAATTTGTATTCTGTAAGCTCAATCTTAGCTCTTCCTATTTTAGGTATGTTTGGTGGGAATCTCTAGGGGGCTCTTTTAGTTTTGCTTCTTTTCTTTTACACTGAAGATATCGTTTTACTTTTTCCTTTGTGTTCTTGTTTTTTTCGTATTGTTTGCAAGTCAATGGTTATGTCCTCTATTTGATGTCTTTTGGTACATAACTCTATGGTCACAACTTAAACGTACAGAGTACTTTAGTACACAAAGGGGGTCTAAAGATCACGTGTCTTCCTGTTCCATTATTCTGTTGCAGGTGGCCATAGTTAATTTGTGCTTTGAGGAGATATTTTTTGTCATCTCTCTGTGACGTAAATTTGTGCTTTGAGAAATGGTATTTATTTTCAGTGTAAATCATCTCTCTTCTGTCTTTTGTCATTGTAAATCATCCCTCTGCGATGTTGATATGTGAGGCAATTTGGCATAACCGGGCACTTTGCGGAAATTTGATAATTTCGAGTCTTTGGTCTTAAAAAAGGGTCTTTCCCGATCATTTTGCTGTTTGAATTATTCAGATGTCTTAATTCGAACCAGAGTAATGGACTTTTGAAGTTACAAATTGGTGCTGATTGGGAAAGAGATAAATAGAGAAAATCAAGTTTGAAGTTTCGGCTTTTATTTTTAAAAAATGCAGAGATATTTCTGGTTGGTTAAAGTGCAAGATGGACTTGATTGTCAAACTCTTCTCTGGATATGCCTTCCTCTTGATTGAAATCATAGAAGTAATGCTGGGGAAGGTCCACTGACTCATTTTTAGGAGCTAGACTTGCAATTCAAGCTGATTCAATTCGTCTGTCCGCCATATTGTTTCTGTTGTCATCCGTAAAAACTGCTTCCTAGGACAAGTGTAATTTCAATTTTAAACAAATATGATGGATAAAATTAAGTGAAATCTTGACATAAGTAGCTAAAAGAGATTATTTCATTGGTTTGAGGAGCCAGGGGTAAGTTTTGTCTTCCAAAATTAACGAAAAACCTAGAAGCAACCGAGATAACCTCAGCCAGTTACACTCAAAGCTATTATAGAGACTTTTGATATGCACAGAGCTGCTACAAAGAGCACATTCCATTGCACACTATTTATCAATGAAAAGCCACAGAAACCAGTCTTTCAACGATGTATGATATGTTTTTGTTGGAGCAAAAATTATGGTCTACCAAAGAATTTAGTGATTTAAGTTAAAAGGACAAAATAGCTCGTTTTTTTTCGATAAATCAAACTAGACAAGGTTTAGAAAAAAAATATTTATAAAGCAAAATGATGTTTGATATGATTTGAAATTATATCTTGAATGGTTAAAGGAACTTTTGACACTATAACCCATTTTGAGCCCAGCAATGCCTTCATTGTCTAAAATAGCCTCTAGCTCATTTCAATGCTCTGTGCAAAGTGCCCGGTTTTCTCAGACCGCCTCACATATGTTTTGAGAGATGATAAAGTGTAAATCATCTTTTTACTATTTGTGGCTTGACCTATTCTCTCTTTCAATTAATTCTATCATCTTACTTTTCCCCTGGGCTCCCTTATGACTCTCCTGTGCCATGGGAGAGTATATGTAAAACCACCAATAAGCAAACAAAACCACATCTGTGCTTGTGTTTGCTTTCGTTTGTTGGAAAATGTTTTTTTTGTTTTGTTTTTGTTTTGCAAATCATATCTCTTTGAAATGTCCGCCTTTTCCTTGTTAGTGTTAATCATGTTTCTCTGAAGGTCTGTAGGTAATCTGTCATCACACTTTCCTCCTTTGTTTGTCTCTGTGCCCTACCCCTCGCAACAGACAACATTGAACAATGATTTGTGAATAGACTGCAAAAAGTTTATTTCACAAAGATCAAGGATATTATCATAATCTATTATTCAATGCTATTTGATGGATTTCTTGGAAAAAAGCGCCCAAGGAATTTTTCATGTTAATGTTTCTTTATGTTCTCTGCGGTCAATTCTTAAAGTTAAAGGTCTCTTTGCATAACGGCAAAAGGGCTAAATGTTACTGCCAAAGATCATCGTTGATACTGTAGGTTTGGGAGTTTGTATCTGTGAGTATGAGCTTAAATCATAGTGATCAATTACTGAAACTGATGATAAAAAATAATGTTTATTTATGCAGTTGCGATAAATTCTCATTGACATTGTCATTATATGCTCTGTTTTGAAGAAAGATTGTTCTTTGATTCTGAAAATTTGAACTTTTGTTAATTTCGTTTTTTCTGTTTTATACCTTTCTTGGGGAAAAAGCTGAAATACCTACTATCAAGAGATCTTGTTAAATGAACCATAGTTTTGTTTCTGAGTTTTGATAAATATATATGCATATAAAAAAAGAACGATTATCAGGTACTGTAGGAGTATAAGAATTTTGTTACTCAATTTTCCACATGTCTGTCCATGAGTCGGACTTTAAATGGCTTAGGATTGCAAACTAGTCCAAAGATCCTTTCTGTGGAAGGCAGGTTGTTTGGGTCCTCTGGTCTGATGTGGAACTGCTGGAAGATTCCGGTCAGGAACAGAAACAGCTCCATCTTGGCCAGAGATTCACCCAAACAAAGACGGCGGCCTGAGATGAATAAAGAGAAAACTTCATAAGACTGGCCAGAATTATGCAGAGTATTTTGGAGAGAAGGAAAGCTCCGTACATTCATGTGCCCCTGACACCTCAATGTAGGGGTGACCTCTGTTGAGAAAAGTGGTATCGATGAATTTTCCTTCTTTTTGTTTTTCTTTTAGTACTCTTTTGTACTTTTAAGTTAAAAGCCTATAAAAGATGACATTAACAAAAAGCCTGAAGAAAAATGGTGTTGCGCACACACACACACACACATGTACGTGCACACACACTCACACACACACACACACACGCATATGAACACACACAAACACACACACACACACACACAACATCGGTACGTTTACACATTTTAGTCAAAAGACAAGTGAGTTCTTTAAGAAAACATCACAAACTATGAAAAATTTGTAAAGAATCTGCCGAGAAACAAAAGTTCAGAAAAAAATAAAAAATAGAAGTAAATAGGTTAGGTACTACTACACAATCTATACCATATTGTGTACCCATTGTTACGCTATTCACAGATATTAATAAATTGAAATCCTTATATATAATTTAACTCATGGCACTGAAGTTTGGCTATGTAATTATTGTTCTTGCTTTAAAAAAAAACAAAACAACACAGTCCTTAAAGTTCTGACACAACCTACCTATAAAGAAAGGTATAAACTCTTGAGGCACCACGAGTTTGCCGTCTTTGTTCAGGAATCTCTCAGGCCGGAAGACGTGAGGGTCTCCCCATGTCTTGGTGTCATGAAAAACTTCTCGCATGTTGGGGATGATCATTGTGCCTTTGGGGATGGTGTAGCCTGCCACCTCCACTGTCTCACTACAGTCCAGCGGAAAACTGTTGGGGTGGTTATGAATTGGTGTGATCTATTAAAGGTTGAACTAAATCCAAATTTCAAATTATTCGATCACATACCTTACGAGAAAGTTTTGATACGTAGCAGAACTATTTCGAATAACCAGAGACTGAAAACAACGAATGTGCGTGGGAAAGGGATGGCGGTTTGGGGGGGGGGGGGTGTTATGTAGATTTAATTTTGTGTAGGTGGTTGGGAGGAGGCCCTGTTCGGCACTTATACTTTGGTGTTTTCTTTCTATACTGAAGCTATTGTGTTAGATTTTCTCATTTTTCTTTTGTGTCCCGTTTCAGTTTCAGTTGTTTTATTGGGGATTTAGGAGTTATCTACCGTTTCATGCCTTTTGGTCTCATAATTCCAGGGTCACAAATTATACCTGCTTAGTGCTTTTGTATACAAAGGGGTTTTTAAGATCATCGGTCTTCCTGGACCATTTTGCTGTCATTGGTGTTGGCCATTGTTGATTTTCGTTAGGAGAAACAATATTATTTGTCATTTTTAATCACCTCTCTGTGGTGTCAATAGGTGTTTTGAGATACATTTATTTATTTTATTTTTATTTTTATTTTTTATTTTTTTGCGTAAATCATCTCTTTTGTGTTTGTGGTTTGATTTGTCTGTGTTTAACTTTACTATCATCTTACTTTTCTCTGAGCTCCTCTATCACCTTCGTGCGTTATGGGGCCCTACAACCACAAATAAACAAGCAAAATCAAACCAAACTTTGATAACTTGTTAAAGTCTGTATGAGAGAACACAATAAATTAGATTGACGTGAAATGATGAAGAGCGAAACACTCTTGATCATCTTTTATTTTTCAAAATCCTGAAAAAAAACCCCCAACAACAAATGAATGCAAATAGATAGAAAGTCTTCACGTACCCGATAGGCGTAGCACTGCTTAGTCTCTGTGTTTCCATGATGTATGCATTCACATAATTCAATTTGGTCTTGTCGAGAATCGATGGTCGTCTCTCAGGACCGATGACATCAAGAATTTCCTGGTAGCACTAAACACAGATTTCGACAGTGAAATTTCTTAAATTCAATTTCTAATTTTCTTGCCCACCTACCCACACACTTTTCCAGTCAAGTAATGTTAATATCTTTAAAAAGTTTAATGATTTTTCTCTGTTACATTCTTTTAAAATTGTCAGCAGTTAGTATTTCTTATTTATATCGGAGTGAGACTGGCTCATTTTTCTGACCATCCATCCATCCATCCATCCATCCATCCATCTATCTATCTATCTATCTATCTATCTATCTATCTATCTATCTATC
>JBCIKM010453248.1:0-10400 GCA_039654465.1 Melibe viridis | reverse complement strand
TATCTTACTATACTGCTTATCATATCTTACTATACTACTACACACTTACTCTATACATTGCACTTATTATTATTATCTTACTACTACTGTTTTATTAATAATTGTAACACCCACGACAACATATCGGTCCTGGAAGACCCATGCTCTTTCAACTACCTTTGTGTACAAAAGCGCTTGGTAGGTTTATACTGTGAGCCTGCAGCTATGCACCAAAAGGCATGACATGAGTTCTGACCACTGAAATGCAGGCAAGACAAACAACAAATAAGACAGGACACAAGAGGGCAAAAAGCGACACAAAAGCTTCAGTGCAAAAGGTAAGATACAAAATTAGAAGAGCCCCCCCACCAACTACTGCAAACCAACCCCATGATCAACTTGGACAGAAGCAAGTAGAAACAAACAAAAGATCTCAACTCTGCTATAGAATGAGGCATTTACAAAGTATACCCTGTATAATCAAATTACCATCAACAAGTGCAATTTGCTGAGGAAAAATCAATGTGTCAATGTCAGAGTAAAAACATTTCAAGGCAATCTCCATTTGAATAGTGAGAAATGAGTTTTTGATACCCTGTTTTGATGCAAACCAATAAATCAAAATATTGATCAACATCAAAATTTTAAAAGCGTCTGAAATATGAGCAAAGGACTTGGGTTGAGAATCTTTCAAATGGTTACAGTTCTCTTCATAAAAAAAGCACAACATAAATTTATCTTTAGTAGTTCTGTGACTTGGCATTCTAAAATCATAAAAAACAATAAGCCATGCAAGGTATTGATCAAGGTAATGAATGCGCTGTGAGACAGTACACAAAACACACAGAAAGTCATATGAAATCTGCGCTGAACAATAGAGGCAAATAAAAATAATTAACATTTTATCTAACGAATGTAGCCACAGCCAACTAATGTAGGTAGCCACAGCCAACTAGATTGATTGATAATGACAGCTGTGTATCAATGGAAGAGAGCTACATTCACAGGGGGAAGGGATATGTTTTTCTTTAAAACAACGAAAACCAGTAAATGCCTCAAAGACTCATCAAAAGCTACACAAACATTTCTTTCCTAAACGTTTCATCACACAGGTGAGAATGTGAAGAACGCATGTCATTGGCAGACCTGGCCTGACCACAACTCTGCCCTGAAATGGCAACTGGCTCCGAGTAAGACACAGTCTGTTCGTCAGGGAGCTCGGGATATGCCTCATGACTACCTATATAACTTAAAATGGCAAGATCTTTCATAAACGTCTCTTCTCTATTATCCTTCACAACTTCTCTCTCCTGACACGTTGATCCAGCAAGTTCTTTCACACACGTCTCTTCCCTATTATCCCTCACAACCTGATTCTCCTGACTTGACGATGAAAATTCTTTGACAAATGTCTCCTCATCATAATCCCTGGTTACACCACTTGTTAACATCATATTGTTCACATCCTGAGAATCCACATTCACAACACAACTGCTCCCTCCAACGGGGGAATCTGACACCAAATTACTGTCTATGCTGACATCTCCCCTCCTCACAGCCTCATGCAAATCTCTTGAGTCAACAGTTGCCAAACAACTGTCCACGTCAGAGCTGGAAGTGTAGTTGTCTGAGGTCATATAATAATCATGACCACTCATCGAGTCATTTCCTGTGTTTGATGACGACGACAGATGTTTTCTAGACGTCCAGGACAACCTACCACCAGTTTCACAGCTACTGTTCAACAACGCACACTCCTCACGAGTCAAAGGTGAACCGTAATCTGAATCAGGACTTATTTGGCTTTCATTCTGAATATCAGACTCGGGGTTGATATTCAGTCTCAACGACTGATTGTCTGTCATCCCATTCTTCTTATCAAGCCAGTCCATAGAATTGGATTTAATGGACCGACCCTGATTTGAAGCGGGATGGTTGTTCATTGATCCCAAGCCACCACAATTGGCCAGGGATTTACAAACAGTTGTTTCAGCTCTTCCGATACTTCTGACGTCTTTGCATTCTGTGCAGCCAGGAAGGGAGGGTTCAGACTTCAATGTGTTAAGTGTGGACAGCAAGTCCTGGGCTTGCAACGCATTGACCACATGATGAAGATGCGTCTGCTGCAGCACATAAGGGAGAATTTGAATAAAATTGTCCACACCACATTTTTTGGAACACTCCTCCAAAAGTTGTTTTTTCAAGGCATCTTCTGAGTTGAATCTAGAGGAAAGAATAACAAACAAAAATTCTTCATTGAAGCCTTCAGCGTATTAAGATTAGTTGACTTTTCTCTTTCTCATTCTCTTTAAATATTGACTATAATCCTGGTCACTCACTGTATTTATCACTGTTATTTCACTGCCTCACACAGTTTGATGCATACAGTTAAATTTTTTGTAAAAATTCTGAACTTTTTAGCAAATTGGAACTTTGTACCTGCCCTTCTTCCCTCCATCCCTCTCCCTCTCCCTCAAACTTTGCACTTACTTTCTACTTATGTTGCCAATATCTTTTTTGTTGATTCCAAAAGCAACACAAATGCTTTCCATTTCACGCCGATCCATGATTTTGGACAACGTTTTCTTAACCAGATCCTCCTGTGAGGCTGGTTTCTCCTCTTCAGTTACAGAGTCCTGAAACAACAATAAATATCACATTACATCATTACTTCATGAGAGACACAATACTGCTTCGTGGAAAATTAATTCATTTCTTGGAATTGCGGAGGAGAAAGGCCATGATCATCTGACTGAGGTTGTTTCAGTAAATTGTATTGTTAATGTGAATCACTCTGTCTCATTTTACTCCACATCATCATTTTCTGATTCACATCATGTGCACACACAAAAATCAATTTATCTCATTCTCTTCAATAACATTCCTATTCTGCAATTCACCGTGCGTGTCTGGAACACAGGAGCGCAGCAAAGTGGGTAACAAGACATAAGAGCACAGTGCAGTCTTCTTGGTTCTGAATGAATTTTATGAAAAAAGCTCCTAGCAAATCTGTACAGTCACCTACTTTAGTCTGTTATCTTGATTAATTCAAAGAGGTGTATCTGTGGGATTCCAAAAGACTTGAATGGTAAGAGAGTAGGAAGACTGGCTTGTTGGACAAAGACAAAGGATGAACACAAATTTAATCTAATAACCAAATAACATTCATTCTTTGCTAAATTTTTCATCCTTTGTCTTTCAAACTTTTCTCACTTTTGACAATTTTAAATTCCTAATGTAAAACGTCCTGATGTATTCTTCATCTGCATTCTGGAAGGCTCCCTCATAGTCAGTGTTGCCTTCGGGCACGTGGACAATTTCAATGAGGCACTGGAACACGGGGCTGGGACATGTCTCAGGCACGGCCTCCATGGCCCACTCGATGCGCATCGGATCACTCTGCTGACAGCACAACACCACCTGCCGCAGTTTGCGGATCTGTGGAAAAAAACAAAGTATTCTAAGATCCATTTGTTCCAAAACATCATTTCAATTCACTTTTACCTTCGTCAAGCAACCAGCAACAGTCTCTGGTAGGAGAATCAGTATTGTACTGTGGCAGAAAAATCAGTATTTTGTGGGAAAAAAACCTGTATACCCTGTGAGTACTATCTTAAACAAATCTTTTCCACAAAAATGACAACGTAAAAATGATAATTATCAACCGAGACATTAACAAATGTACTAAAATAATTAATAAGCATTGAAAAATTATCAGCCGGGAAAACTATTAAGTAGGGCCTTATTATTTTACAAACATCTGACTCAATATTACCCAGTCATTAAAACTTGTGTTTGTTTGATTTCCTTTAAAAAATCCAGGTTGTTATGTAAGGCAGGGGGAAATAACGCATCAAACTTCAAAGACTTCAACCATATACTCTATCTGACTGAAACTATCCTTGCCTGCAGTACAAATATATTTACATTATATCATGACATCTTTTAAAAATCTATGAGCAAACACATATGCAACAGCTATTTTAACTAAAAACAGGTTTTTTGGGGTTGATATTAGTGTGCTAATATTATGTGTTTTTAAATAATCATTGATTCAAATCAAACTAACTGGAAAACTAATGAAGATGCCCATATTTGCCATGCCTAAGTTAACTATTCAAATTTTGTGAGGGGGGAGGGGGGGTTCTGCCCCACCCGATATATGAAAAGAACAAATCCTTCTTCTCTGACAAAATTTTCCATCCAGGAGTGAGGAGGGTAGATATGGACACAAGCCTTTAAATATTTTTAGTGTAGTTTTCTTAGACTATTGTTGTGTTCAGCATAACATGACGTTCAGGGGTGCCTTACCTGCAGGGGTTTGAAGAGAGGTCTGCTGGCATTGGACCGGCTGACATGTCGCCAGCACTGCTGATCCACGGCATCTCCCAGAGTCTCCATCCTCATGACAATGCTGGAATCCGAGGACGCATTCTCTAGCAGCGGCACCGGCTCATCGGCCAGAAGTTGTCGATCCATGTCGCACTCTTGCTGCATCATGGCCTGAATCGATCCATTCCAATGAAGACGTGAGGTAGAAAAAATGGGAAAATTATTAGAAATAAAGAGATAAATGGAGTTAAATTCCCTTTAGAAATCTACAGGGGAAATTTGTCTCAAGGGTCTATCCCAAGGAGAGACTGGAACACTCCCGGTGTAAGTTACAATGCAGCCAATGGCACCAACAGGAATCAAACCCACACCCGTCTGCTTTGGTTCAAGGCACTTCAACTTCATCGTTCTCATGTAAGCACTGAAATAAAACAATCTGTTGTGCGATAATTTTTATGTGATCTAGAGTTCAAAACAAAATTTTATGAATATAGGTGATTTTTGCTCATCAATGAAAGCCAAATTTTATTTGCAAACTTCAGTTTGTAAAATTGTGGCAGGCCCTAAATTTGAATCTGACTCTGGACGACTCCAAACTGTCCTAATTTTTCCTTTTCTTTCAATAACTTTGTCTCATCTTGGCACTATACTTGCACCAATTTCTTCTACTGAAAATTATTTTGAGAAATGGTGACAACAGAAAGACAAAATCAGAGAAAAGACTAAAGGCTTTTTGTGCCCTACCTCAATGAAATCCTTGATGTTCAGTCTCCTGTCCCAGATGTAGAGAATGATTCTGATCTCTCTGCGGTTGGATTTGATCTGAACATGGGATCCAAAAATCCGTGCGTAGATAGATGGAAGTTTGGTCTTACTCTCACAGCTGGTGCAAAAGTAGCCGCTACAATTGAAGATCAAACAGCAAATTTGATTACCAAGATCATTAAACCAAAAGTGTGCAATGTTTCAATTTAAGCATATTTTACTTTATCACAGGTGTGATTGCATACATAAAGAACAGAAAAGAAATGAGAAATAGGCCCATATGTTTTTTTTCATTTTTAGGGATAAGCACTAATTTTTATTTGAGTTTGTTCCTCTGTACTCTGAGAAACTGGCGGATCCACCATCGTTGAGATCATTTTACCGTGTGTAATCAGAACGCTCACATCCATAAATTTACCCGCAAACCTGAGAATATTAGCAAATAAAGAGTGATATTTTACAACCAAATGATGACCAATGCAGCCTTTTGTATCAAGTTGCCGAAATGATAGGATATGGATATGTGTTCTAATGCTTGTATGTTTATCTGTGTACTCCAAACCCTGTGTTCTTTCTTGTGAAAATTCTGGCAGTATAATATTCCACAGGGATAAAGACCATGAGAGATTTATTTATGTTTGTTTTATTGGAGGTTTTAGGGCCCCACAACACCAGAGGGTCATAGAGCAGCCCAGAGGAAAGTAAGATGAAAGAATTAGTTAAAAGAGGGAACAGATCAAACCACAAACAGCAGAGAGATGATTTACACCAAAAAAATAAATATCACCTCTCAAGACAGGTATAGACACCACCGAGAGATGTTTTACAATGACAAAAAATATCATCTCTCCTGACAAAAAGAAGCAATAGCCATTACATACGACAGCATTACGGTAAAGGAAGACCCAAGATCTTTAAACCCCCCTTGTGTACAAAAGTACTCAGTATATTTTAACTCGTGACCCTGCAATCATGTACCAAAAGGCATGAAATAAGGGATGAGCATTGAGTTGCAAACAAGACAACAAAAACAGGACATCACACAAAAGGGGAAAAAGTAAGACGATAGCTTCAGTGTAAAAGAAAAGAAACAGAAGTAGAAGAGCCCACCAGGGACTCCCACCTGCCACCCGCAACCATGACAGAAGTTAATAATTAAACCAATGGAAGTGGTTAGGTACATAACTAAAGAAAGTGGGCTAGTATATAACAAGATAAACTATCATTAAACTTGTATTTCATTTTCTCTTTCTATTTGGCTGCACCAACCTGAAGTGGGTGGTTTTGCCGATGAAGCACTGTCCTTGACCTGACACTTCCCAGTAGGCCTCAAGGTCACTGTTCTCTTTGGGTTTCTGGGGCAGCATTTTCAGGAGGACATTCCCACACTCATCCACAGAGAAGGTGTAAAACTGTACAATCGAGTTGAAATAACATTGTGATGAAATTCTATGATATTTTCAACAAACTTTAAAATTTGTGGAACATTTTCCCATATTTCCTTTTTTAAAATCCTCATTCTTTGTTTCTATCCTTGAATTATTTGTTCCTTAAACTCGATGTTACTCCCATGGAGCATTGACGTGTTCTCCGGCAGAGGGAACCTTTTTTTTTTTTAATATAAAAAACATCCCCGATCAGTCTTATCAAGAGCGTGCGCTGTCAACAAAGGTTTCATGGAACAACAGAAAATCACTTTTTTTCATTTCCATGTTCCATTAACAGATACTACCTTAACATCAATGCTTCATACCTTCACAAATGAAACATCATAATCTTCTGGTAAAGCATGAGGGAGCTTGACGGAGACATGTTTTTGGAACTGGTAGGCGCCTTCAGCATGGTATTCTACCAGCGGTGTGATGAGCATCTCCTCAGGGGGCAAGCCAAACTGGTTGAGAGAAAAATGATGCACAAACTGCTGGTTGGTGTGTGCTCACAAAAGAGCAAAATAATTTGTCAATTACAAACCAGATCCACCCCTACTGGTTAAAATGCAAACAGCTCGAGAAACAACTTGACATAAACATCTTTTCCATATTCAAGATTGTACTTCCATAATCCAAGGATCAAAAGGAAGAAAGAAAAATCATGATGCATATTTCAAAGTCTTTCAAATGACGAAGCACATTGAGCTTGACATCAAACAAATAAATAAATAAAATAAAGATGACATCCCCTTTATTCATCCCATGGTTGAATTTGTCTTTAAGATCTCTCCCAAGGGAAGACTGGGCCAACCCAGACATTAGCCCCACTGCATTGCAATGGGTGGCAGGTACGATGGCACCTGGAAGAATCAATTCCCCACCCTCCGGCATAGGAGTCTAAGATTTTCCCAACTCAGCTACAAGACAAAAAACTAACCTTAGCCCTAATTTCAGCAGCATCAGTGAATACTGCACCACTTATTTTCACAAAATCCCCACTCAGGACAGCATCTTTCCCAACAATCAAAGCCACGTCAGAATTTTCCCGTTGCAAAAGTCCACCATCAGAGGAGAAGGTACCAAAAAATTGCCACGAGGTTCTGAATACTGAAAATTAAAGAAATTTTTTCCGTGTCAGATTTTTACAAGATCCACTTGCATGGCTTAATAAACATCAATTTATCACATTAAAATGTATCTGAAAAAAAAAAAAAATTTTAATATTGTAACTGAAATGTCCCCTTTCAACAATTTTTCTGAGGCTGAACTTTTTCATTATTGAAAAAAAAAAATGCTGATTAATCAATGAGACAAGAGAAAAGGAAGCAAAAACATACACAATTTTGTTGCTTTTCCATTCAATTATCCATAACTATGCATTCCATGGAAAAAGTACATGGCTTGTTAACTTCAACAAAGATACAACAGAAACAGTAGCATACAATACCCTAACTTATCACAAACAATAATTTAAAAAAAAAACATATGAGAATCAACCTGTTTTCGAGTTGTTGGACAAAATGTCTGCATCGGTCTGTGTCTCAGCTTCCGAGTGGTACAGGCCAAAATCGTTCTGTGCATTCATTTTGTTACTCTTTGCCAGCCAATCAAGATTGAGCTGGGACCCACTGGACTTCCAATCTTTTTTTAATGAGCTCCACATAATTGGCTGCCCGTTTTCATCCACAGTGCAGCTGCCTGGGAGACTGAAAATAAAGGAAGTCATAAAGAACAGCCCATTAATTTAAGTTGACAATGACAAAGACAACAAACATTGAGGCCGACCACCTACAATCATCTGCAGAGACAGTGCAAAACAGAGGCCTCAAACAAATTAAATTCGCACTAACAACCAGCACAGGACTGAGACCCGTGGACAGAATTCACGATGAGAATATAGGCTGTTGCCGAGGCAGGATGGGATGAGAACGGCATAAAGTAAAAGTAAGTCAGGCCTTCTTAAGTTTGGCCTTTTTTCTCTTGTTCTTATTGTAAGTTTGTGTTGCCCTGTGATGTCAGTCTTTCAAACACTTTGTTCATTTCTTTTCAACAAACATTCAACACAACTATATATTTCAGTGCCACTCTATTTTAATTTGTCAAAAAAGTATTTGAATAGGCATTTTGACATCAACCAGAAAAAGAGCATACCTTTTAAGTGAAAAATCTTGATTGCAGCTCAGTTTGTCGGAACAAGGAATTTGACCTTCAAGATCATCTGTAACAAAATAGTATGGCAAAATCTGGATAGGCAAATTTTTTAAATTCTTATCAAATTTTTGTACCCGGAAATTTACTCTGTGAGATAAAAGACATCAAAAACACTCCATTTCACAAAACACATGAAATAGCAATTACGTATTAGTTCCCAAAGCAGTGCCTTAGCCAACTCAAATGGCTCCCTTGACAGCATGGGGATGTCAATTGTCAATAACCACTTGTAGGAGACCTGCTTTTTGGTTTGCAATGTCGTATGAAAAAAACAAACAGTCACAATTCTTTCTACAAAACTTTCAAAGGTTGTTTACCAAGGTTTAATATCTTTTGAAGACTAGACATTACTGAACACAAATTTAAGGCCTTCATCCTATGAAATTTCTCTTGCACTACCACAAAATATAAATTTATTTTAACATATTTTTTTCCAAAACTATAAAAAAAAAAAAATGAACTCTTAAGCTTACAAATATAAACACAAATAAAAATATGGGTTTTTGGTTTTTTTGGTAGGTCTCATATAAAAACACCAAAGGAAAACCCACCCATTTCCATAGAGTCCTTTTTGATGCTGTCAGCAGCGGGTTTTGCACCAAAACATCTGAAAGAAAGAGTACAAGTCTTTTCAGTACTCACATAAAATTTTCCATAACCTAGCTTCAAATTTCAAGCTGTGAGATTCATAAAATGTTTTTGGTCCCAGTTTTGCCAACCATAGTGATGGAGAGTTTTTTGGGTTTTTTTAAAGATCCTATCAACATTTGCTTTCTTTAGTTTGTTTGTTTCAGGTTGGTTTATTTGTTTGTTTTGGGGGAGGGGTTTTGTTTTTGGTGGGTTTTTTTTGTTTTTGTTTTTTTGGGGGGGTTGTTGTTTTTTTGTGTTTTGTTTAACATAACATAACATAATTATGTATTTTAGTAATGGCAGATAAAGACTTTTTAACCTATCCACATAGTGAGTAATACTGGGTACCAGCCTCATAGCACATCTTTGAACATTTTCAAGATAAAGAGGATGCCATATGCAATTTCCATAATCAAGTTCAATACAAATCATGGATTTGTACAAAGTAACAAAAGTGCAACTATCTAAGTTAGAAAAGCTTCTGTAAATGATTCTGATAAGTCTAGTCGCTTTCTTAATACAAGCTTTGGTCAAACCACACACCCAGATCTCTCTCACAATAAGTTACAGATAACATGTTTAATCCAATCGTGTTCACATGATTGGAAATTCTAGGATTTGATTTTCCAACGTGTAAGACCTTGCATTTAGAAACGTTAAATTTCATGTCCCAGGTACAAGACCATTCAAACAAGGAATACAAATCATTTTGTATAAGATGACAGTTTGAAGTTGAATTGTTTGTTTTTTTGTTTGTTTTTTATTTTTTTGGGGGGGATGAAGTTGGTTTGTAAAAGGAGTTACCAACATTAGCTAATGGAGTGAAGCAAGACAGACAAAAAAAATCTTTGTTTCATTTTGATATCTTGATAAACAGAGCTACAGGGCAGTTTTGTACACTTGTTTCTGTTTAGAAGTGGCTAGTTTGTTCGTGCTTTTGTTTTTTGTTTTGTTTTTTATTGTTTTATTTTTGTTTTTACGGGGGGGGGGGTTGTTTTTTTTTTTTTTTTTGTTTTTTTTTTTTTTTTTTGGTTGCTTTTTTTTTTTTTTTTT
>JBCIKM010453136.1:0-20225 GCA_039654465.1 Melibe viridis | reverse complement strand
AAAATTTTTCGCCGTTCATGGGATTCGAACCCAGGACCTTCCTTTGAGAGGCGAGCACCGTACCTCTCTGCCACATACATAGAGAGGGAGAGAGAGAGATAGAGAGAGAGAGAGAGAGAGAGGGAGGGAGGGAGTGAGGGACTGTGGGAGGGAGGAGGAGAGAGAAAGAGAGAGAGAGAGAGAAGAGTTTTTCGCCATGTCTTTTGCCCACTATTTTTCTCTCTTCATCAGTCTTCCTTTGTCTTTTTCTGTCCTATCTCTTCTGGTATCTATAAATTGCCAGCTGTAACATTATATAAACACCTATCCATCATGCACACAAATATCCATCCTTCACAAAGTAAGTTTCCGCTGAAAAATTTTTTGCTCATTTCATAAAAGGATGTCTGCAAATATATTTATGAGCTTTATCAGTTAACCCATAGAAATGAACTGCTGGATGACAGTGAATAGACATGAGTGGATCTACATAATTAAGATGAATTATTTCCTCTACCTTTTCAAAACCCGATAGTTGTCAACCCCTGCTCCCCCAACCCCTGCAACCTGGGAAGCTGCACTGCCAGTGGCTCCTCCTACTTCTGTACCTGTCCTGTTGGATACACTGGACGTCAGTGTGAACAAAGTAAGTCCTTCTTCCTTTCTCACTTTGGCATTAATCAAATTTAATTTTAATACCTCATTGTCTATAAACAGAAAATAATGTAGGCACAGTGCCAAGGTGAGTCAAAGCCATAGAAAGAAAGGAGAAAACAGGAAGTCGCCAGAGGAGGAAATCGAACTCAGGACCTGCCACATCCACCTCATTGTCTCGTTCTCTTGCAAAAAAAACACAAAAATTTAAACCTAAAATTTTGTTGACCACGAGGAGATGTCATATGAGATTTTTTTGCCATGTCTAGAGATTATATTATGGGTTTGAAATTTGGTTACATCAAGCCTGAAAGAAGGGACAAAAGCTCTTGCCAGACTAAACGCTGGACTTTTACAGCCCAAATCAAGGACACATCAACATAGATGTCCTGAGGAGTAAACTTAATGAAGGTCACGAACAGCAATGTATGGTGAACATCTGTCCTTACAGATGGTG
This sequence comes from Melibe viridis, assembly GCA_039654465.1. Classification (NCBI taxonomy): domain Eukaryota; kingdom Metazoa; phylum Mollusca; class Gastropoda; order Nudibranchia; family Dendronotidae; genus Melibe; species Melibe viridis. Next base: position 19,135 of record JBCIKM010453136.1, on the reverse strand, counting down.
ATGATGACGGTGATGATAATGATGTCCTGTAAGTCTCTAAATTGTAATTGATAGGTTGTATGTAACTTGCAGTGACAATAAACAGAAAAATGGCATAGGCACAGTGCCAAAGCGAATCAAAGTCATGCAAAGAAAGGAAAAAGCAGCAAGTCATCGGATATGGGAGTCGAACCCAGGACCTGCTACGATACACATTCACCTGGCCACTGTCAGCACAGCGGGCCTACCAGCTAAGCCATCTGACACTCTAAAAATTGCAGTGAGAATTATAGAGATCAATTTTTTTTGCAAGTTGTAGTATAATTTTACAATAAATGTGTCCAATTCACTTCATTTCATATTCTTTTCACTGTGCTAAACAGGAGTAGTTGTCAACCCCTGCTCCTCCAACCCCTGCAACCTGGGAAGCTGCACTGCCAGTGGTTCCTCCTTCTTCTGTACCTGTCCTGTAGGATACACTGGACGTCAGTGTGAACAGAGTAAGCACACACACACGCACACACACATAATTAAATATCAACCTGCAACAGTGTCCCATTCAGCAGACAGATTCATTTGAAAGTAAATGCAAATAAAAACTGATCCATTCTCAAATCCAACCAAAGGAAACCTGGATTGTGGTACAACCACAACGACATGAGAATTATTAATGGAAATGATATATTGAATGTAAAATTTTTATGATCCAAGATGGACAGCTCAACATAAAAAGATAAACCAGTAACAGGAAAACTTCTTCATTTGTTTTTTTTTTGTACTTTTTTCTATTTTTATCTATTTTTTCTTTGATTTTGATTGGGGTTTTTTATTCATTTTTAATTATTGTTTTTGTAGGGCAGTGGGGGGGATAGGGATATGGGGCTTTCATTATAACTTCGATTCACACTTTGTAATGAGTCATTACCTGGTAGACAAAAACATTTGAATACATTAAAGGCAAAATGTAGGAATGGACTAATTTGCCAGAGATGAAGAATGAATTGTGCCAAATTACACAAAAATTCCTCATATTTGTGGGATAGATACAAGGAGTATCATTGTATATTGAATGGAATTATTAAGTTGGCATATTTTCCTATAATTCCTCACCTTATCTTCAATAATCACCCTATTGAATGGATGGAATAGGATCATTGTCCTGTGAGCCTAACCCATGCATCAGAGGAACCTGTTTGTCATCGGGTACCAACTTCACCTGCATCTGCCCCAATGGATTCACTGGTAGAACATGTGAATCAGGTTAGTGCTAACAAAATTCCCAAGAAAGTTTTCCCAAAATTGTTTTGATTTCAACTAGTTTACAATCAATCTTAAGATTTTCTTCCTCTAGGTCCCCCTTCCAATAACTAGAGTCTTTATTTTGTTCTTGTTCGCAAAAAGTATAAGAAGTTGCACAATTGCATCAGCATTAGTTGTCAGGAAACTATAGAATGCAGTTACAGCTACGTACTTGCATCAATGCAAGCAATATTGAGTTGTGGTTTCGAAAAGTTCTGGAATCCTTTTTTCTTGCATCTGATTATGATATTCAAATCAGCTGAACAGGAAGTCAGAACCTTTCAATTGCAGATGACAATCAACAGGACAGAATTCTTCTTGGGATTGAATTAGACAATGGTAAAAAAATTGTCCCTTTTGTCAATCCAATCCAGGATCCAGTGCCAACCCCTGTTACCCCAACCCCTGCAACTTCGGAGGCTGCACTTCCAATGGAACCTCCTACTTCTGTACCTGTTCTGCAGGATACACTGGACGAAATTGTGACCGAAGTAAGTTCTTCCTGGGAACCTGCTTCAATTGTTTGATTTCCTGATTTATAAAACAATGAAGTAGATTAAAACTTTCTTATTGTCATCGGACTATAAGAATTTTTTCATCACAACTACAAAGCCGAAAGAGTCCTAGCAAAAATGAAACTTAAATTTGGAGGCTGCAGCCTGTTGAAAAAGTCCAGTTTCTGACCACTTTAATCTATGAGAGCTTTTCTTTCAATAGCATTTATTTTTGTGAGCGAATCTTTTCTCAAGGTTGGAAATAACAAGAAGATACACTTTTTCAACTACCTCGGCTGAAATGCACAACAATGTAGTAAGGGTAGGAACGAAACTCCCGGGTTTTGACGAGGGCAATAGGAAACTCTGGTGTATAGCGAACAGACTACGCAGTCGTCAAACGCGCACGTCTGAACTCCTCTTCCGAATGGCAAAGACAGAGACGCCTCTTTGTCCGTACTGCCGTAAGGAAGTCCAGACGACCGATCACCTCGTCCTCGATTGCGACGTAACGAGGCTAGAGGGCGGCTACGAAGAAATTCATAATTTCACCCAATCATACAAAGATTGGGTGGACACACACGGGATTCAGGCATGAGACGAGAGATCAGGAAAACGGTCCCCGATTATTCTCTCGAGTCAAACAATGTAGGTAGTGGGTTAGTAGTTATTACAGAGTTAGAAAACCTTGCAAAGCTGCCACTCGCAAATGCTCAGCTCAAATTACATGTGAACTAAATTGTTGGAATTAATTTGAAATTTTTCCCAGACAGCTGTCTTGCGACCTCCTACTCTTTTTGGTTTCCAACTGCCTTGGGTTTTTTAATGTGCACAATGTGCACATAGGACCTCTTAGTTTGTCATCCATTTTTTATTGGACTAGATGCTTGATCCCATCTCTTCAGGACCAAGGAGTAGCTTATGACGAGAAAAATGGCTCTTGATTTGTTGTTTTCAATGGGACTCCAACTGGTGGCTTTTTGGTTTTATCAGGTGTATGTACCTGCATGCCACATGGCAGTGACTATCAACCAGAAATTAGCGAGAAAATTTTCAACGTTCATGGGACTTGAACCAAGGACCTTTCCCTTGAGAGGCGAGCACCTTACCTCTTTGCCACATATCCCCATTATCTGTGACTACTGCTGTTTCTTTAGTAATAAAATTTTAACCATTTTTACCAAAAGCATTCATTAGAAGAATCAGTGATTGTTTCTCTCACATTATGAAATAGGTTTTGTGATAATACATTGACCAAAAATTATGATAATACAACTCTTAAACAGGGTAGTGGTGAGATAGTAGAGGAATGTTTTAAAACTTGTTCTTGGTAACAACACTTCAACACAACCATGCAAAGAAAATAACTTTGCTTGACATTGTAAAGAAAAAAAAACAATTCGTTATTATCAGCATGCCTGGCCTGTGGCTTCATTCTTCTTCCGGTTGGTGGCCTACTTTTAATTAAATAAAACATTGGCAACTAAAGGCTTTAAGGAGAGGGATAGAAGCAGTGAAGATGAACCCAAACAAGTAATTTTTACTGACCCCTGTAATTCTATTCTTCTTAAAAGCCTGTCACTTCAGAATGTTATGTTGGGCATTTTTATTTCAAATTAATTGGCTAAACTGTCCATATCTGTTCTTTTCACTTCGCCATATTTGAACGATAATGAAAGTGCTTATCCATAAACCCTCAAGCATTTGGTTAATTGACAGATTGCAGATCATTGTAAGATTGAATTTAAATTTACCTAGGATTTACGTAAAAAGAGCTCAAATCTTGCTGGGCAAAAAGGTCAATGATGGAACCTTTGTAGGGTAGATCCTTCCGTCATGGATTGGAAGAGTTTTCTTTATGGTGAGATTCAAAAGAGATCAAATGAATTCCCCGTGATGTCAATCCAATCCAGGAGGCAGTTTCAACCCCTGCTCCCTGAACCCCTGCAACCTGGGAAGCTGCTCTGCCAGTGGCTCCTCCTACTTCTGTAACTGTCCTGTTGGATACACTGGACGTCAGTGTGAGCAAAGTAAGTCCTGATTATTGTTTGGTCTATGAATTGATTCAAGATGTAATAAAGATTAATTGAAATGAAAAAACAAATTGATAAAAATAATTCCTTTAACTTCATCCCCATGGGGAAATTTGTCTTACTAATCTTTCCCAATCAAGTAAGACTGTTTATAATTCTCCAATGGCGGATGAGCAGCTAGAATTAGAATTTTGAATCCACATCACTGTTCAACACTCAACGATGAAAAGAATCATTTCTGTACTAATTTTCTCTTTTATTTTTCTTGGGTTTTTTTTTTTTCATCTCCCTTTTCAAACATAGGAAATGTCATCAATCCTTGTCAACTCAAGCCTTGCAACAGTGGGAATTGTTCTGTGAGTGGAACTTCCTACATCTGTATCTGCCCTGCTGGCTACAGTGGACGAAATTGTGAACAAAGTAAGGCCTGCTGGTACTGTGGAAAATCTTATGAAAATTACTTTCTCAGACAGTGAGATTTATGGGGTTGACACTATCAGGTACTAATATCTTCATAAAAAATTATGATTCATCTTTATTTAGGGTCAAATTATTTCTAAACTTGAAGTAAGTCTAGAAATCATGCAAAACTATGCTGTTAATAAATAAAGACAGATAACTCTTGAAACAGAGTGAAATTATCACAATAATCATCCAGAAACCCCTCATGGCTGACTACTCTATGTAATTTTTCCAACTATTTCTACTCATATAAAGGTGGCCTTGTGTTACTGATTGCATTATAAAGCCATTTGAGCTGATTTGCAATGTGTTTTGAGCGTGAAATTGAAATTCTTTCCAAACATTTTTGTTTCCTCCTTTCTTCTAACCATCTTTATTGCTGGAAACCCACACCACTCAACACTGGTGCACACAAACTATTGTGGATGCAGCAATAAATGCAGAAGTTAAAAACTCAAATTCCTTCAAACCTTTTTAGCAAGAGTCACAATTTCAAAAGTTTTGACTTATTGCCTGTAAAACATGATAATTTCATTGTTTTAAACCACTTGGTGACAAAAAAAAATTTCATGCAAAATTTAATTGCCCCACAGTCAATACTAATCGAGTTTTCATTTAAATATAATACCAATACACAAACATAACTTTCATTTTTATTCATTAAGATGTCATAATAATTGGATATTTTTTCAACAACCATTCCAACTGAATGGATGGAATAGGATTATCGTCCTGTGATCCTAACCCATGCGTCAGAGGAACCTGTCTGTCCTTGGGTACCAACTTCACCTGCATCTGCCCATATGGATTCACTGGTAGAACATGCCAATCAGGTCAGTGCTGACGTAGTTCTAATGAAATACTTGAATTACTTGGAGTCAATCTGCAGCTACATTTTCATTGAGAAATTTTTTTGTCTTGCTCCCTCTTCCTATCTTTAGGAGAGGTTCTACAACATTGTCGGCATGAGCTGTCTCGAATTGTAGAATGATTCTCCAAAGCAGTCATTACAAGTCAAACAGATACAAAATGAAAAATATTTGGACTTTTGACCAGCAATAACAATGCTGCCTATTCTTTTTTTACTCCTGTGAAAGATTTTTACGAAACAAACAATAAAAGCCTCAATGCAATCACTTTTGCTGTAAGTTCACCTTTAATGTGTAGTTTTCAGGTTAAGAGACAAGAATTGTAGGAGTACCCCTTCAGCGATTTTGCAATAATATTACTGTTATTGATGTGAACTGTCTTTTCCACCATTCCACACAATTTTTTTCCCAGCCACTCTCACTGCCTTTGTTTCTGGTCGGCGCAAAAATAGTGGTTTGTCAAGCATATAGGTTAAAGGTTGCACCTTTACCGTTTTGATAAAAAAAACTCCGGTTAGAACTAAGAATTTCATAACTTTTTGAGTCTGCTTAGACGTGAACGTGTCAGTATGACAAAAAAATTAATGTTGGGAGTTATTTTGTGCCAAAAACAACAACATAGTAAAAGGATTAAGAAACATTAAAGGGATTGACAAAGATACATTGGCCACATTAGAATTCAAGTGTTTGTCTTTGTTGTCTTGTTCTTTGCAAACATTTCTCTCCTCTTTCAGCAAGAGTAAAAAAATCGATCAAAGTGAAATAGAAATTGACACATTGTTTAAGAATAAAAGTCTCTCCCATCTTCAAGATTCCAGAGCTATTCTGCCAATCGGTTGCTAGTGAAAAAGAAAAGTGACTCTAAATTTGGTTATGATAGCAATGAATTTCTAAAGGGAAAATGTTCATGACTATAAAAACAAACAAACAGGGTTATTTTCGTTGTTGCTTTTCTTTTCTGTTTTTTTTTTTTTGTTTGTTTTTGTTTGTTTTTTTTTTTGTTTTTTTGTTTTTTTTTTGGGGGGGGGATGTTTTTGTTGTTTTTTGTTTTTTTTGTGGGTGGGGGGGGAGGGGAGGGAGGTTTTTGTTGTTGTTTTTTCTTGGGGTGGGGGAGAGAGGGGGGAGGCTCTTTTATCCATCCCCAGCAGTTACATTGAGATCTGGCAATTTTTTTTTTTCTTTTAAAAATTCATTGTTCAAAATTTCTGTCAACTCATTTATCTTTGTTAACTATCAGATTTGGATTTCCCTTTCCAAGTGCTGGACTAAATGCTCACATAGCATATTGAATTATAATTCAATTTGTGAGTGTTTTCTATTACAGTAGAACTGGATCACGGTGTGGCATTATTTTAATATTTACTATTACATGTTCTACAAAGTGTCCTTGCAAAGGGTCCATGAATATTGTCAAATTAAAATCAATGCGAGAAACTAGAAGATTTATTGTCCATAATATTTTTGTTATTTAAATATGACTTCTATTATTGTTATTATTACTATCGCTGTGATTACTTATATGCAAAATACCAAAAAGAAAAGCAAGAAAATGAAGATAAATGTCATCACTGTCATGCAAATAGAAACATGATCACACTCATCATTGACATAATATCACTCTTCTTAACATCATCATCAGGCTTATATTATCATATTCATTATCTTGATTATCAGAAAATTTGGTTGGGGGCTTTTTTGCATTGGCCTGATTCTATTCTGGGTGCTTTTATCGTATATTTACATACGCATGCAGTTTGTAGGATGGAATATGTCAATTGCCTCATCCAGCAATTTTTATCAGCTTACTCGAAAGCATCTCAAGACGTAATCATTTTCATCCATTCTGATGTGGTCTACTACAATTGTATAGTTTAACCTCTTTAAATTTTGTGTGTTGTAACCAATGAATCCTAAAAATCGTGTTCATATTTCCTATTTTCCACAAAATAGAACTTAAGGCATTTTGTTTCAAATATGAGTCTAATATCATGTTTGCTGTATGCGCATAAATTATAGAAAAAAGTGTTAGACTTATTCTTTATTTTTATAAAGAAATTTCCAAGGGTCATCAAAGTGTTTACTTGGAACACTATCAATCTGCCCTAGACTATTGGAATCAGTGTTCAGTTACCAATAATACAGTGTAGTTCTAAACAATCAGTCTCTTTGTCTCATTCTTCCAACTGTGTCAAGGAGGTATGTCTTTTCCCTGCTTTGCTCTCCAACAACTTTGCTTTTTCTCTCCCCAGCCACCACCACCAATCTGTGTCTCTCCCAGCCATGCAGGAATGGAGGTCTGTGTCAGTCATCCACCATTGACTCTAGAGGCTACACGTGTGCTTGTCCTGCTGGTTTCTCTGGACTCAATTGTGAATCTTGTAAGATTTGGAGTCCCCTAAAATTAATTAATCAACATCGCCAAGACAGTAAAGGGGGTACCCAGTCTTACCTAGTCAGTCATTACACTGGAAACTAAAGAAGACAAAAAGGAAAATGGGTATCAAGGCCCTCAAGAAATAGTTTTGACATTAACATTAACAGTAATGAAATAAATTCACCGATACTTATCATAGCCAAGTCGGTCTGTTGAATAGAAGAAGAAAATAAAGGAATCCCCCAGCTTTAGCTTTACAGGATTTTTAAGTAATGAGTTCCTGCCAGTCAATTACCTGGGAGAAGAGATGTGTTTCTAAACCTGGTTGTATTTTTGTTCAATTTCATAAAGGAAGTGCACCAAATTATCAAAAATTCCTTCTTAAAAATTATCTTGCTCTCCAACAACTTTATTATTTCTCTCCCCAGCCACCACCACCAACCTGTGTCTCTCCCAGCCGTGCAGGAATGGAGGTCTGTGTCAGGCATCCACCATAGACCCTAGAGGCTACACGTGTGCTTGTCCTGCTACTTTCTCTGGACCCAACTGTGAATCTTGTAAGAATTACAAAATTAATCAACATCATCAAGACAGCAACCCAGCCTTACCCAGTTAGACAATACACTGGAAACTGACAAAGACAAAAAGGAATATGGATGTAAAATACTGGATGGCTGTATAACAAAGAACGAGTATAGATTCATTGAAGAATGCTGTTGACAAATGACCAACCTCTTTAAATACACCATAACTACAAAGTAAACAGACACACTCTTATGCACCAAAGAGCACCAACTAACAAATTGACACTTTGTTTTGTAATCCTTTTCCCTTCATACTGACTTAGCAGTGTTGGGATCCTGCTCCAAGGATCACAAGAAATGAAGACAGGCAAATTATCAGTCATCGTGCCTTATCTTGCATGACATAATGAGCAATACATAAGGTGTATTACTCAATCTTAAGCCAAACAATAGTTGTTGTTGCCTTTGCTGGTATCTGCTCATTGAGAAAGACCAATGAGCCAATTTACCTAACAAGTCTCTTCTGTTTGCAATGGGTATAAGGGCTCTCAAAGAAAGAGGGAATAGTTTTAGTTTTGGAAAGAAAATAAATGCAATGGAAATTCAGGCATATGGTTTGGTCATTCTCTTCATGGATGAATCATCATTTATTACCAATTCTTGAGAAAGGTGAGCCATTTGTTACTGCAGGCAGAATGAACACCATGAAGAGGACAAAACCCAAACTTTTCACAAAACTGGCAAAAGATAAGTTTTCAATGTCCTGCTAGCTGGATGCAGGGAGCTGAATGATGATGAAATGTTAATTTTATCTAAAAAAAATATTATCTCATCTTTCCTAGCATAAATTGTATGATAGTGTCCCTTGAGATCTAGCTCAAGTAAAGGTAGCATATACAAGTTTGTTTTTTTTTAAACACATGATATATGGTTCTTATCCTTTGAATGCCTTGTGCTTGAGATATGATAATAATACCACAGCCATAAAGAAATAGATCTTTTTAAGTTTCACTCAAAAGAAGATAGGCTGTTGTCACTTAAATCTGTATCTGTATCTGCACTTTTTCTCCAAAGGAACTCAATGCTAAGCAAATTATGGAGGCGTGGGCTCTTGTATTTCTATTGTTTTCATGTAACTAATCTCTAGTGTTCCACTATTTAATGATGCAGGGCCTGTACAACAATATGTAAATATTAATTTTGTAGTTTTTCAATTTGATTGTGTTTTGTTCAATATTAACTTTGGGATTATATTGAGCATTTTTTAGTCACATGGCTAGGAACCAAAAATTCATGCCAAGATGTCCTAGATTCTATTACCTGTAGGATTATTGTCATGCATTGTTTTTCTGTGAGCATGACGCGAGGACTGTCCCAGTCTTCCTTTGGGACAAATCCCTCAAGAAAACTTTATTCCCATTGAGATTTAGGAAAGAAATTTTAAATGTTGATAATAAATTAAGCTTGAACTTCTATTCTAGCTACTGGTGTTGCCAACACATGTCTGAACAACCCGTGCTCTCCCGGTAGATGCATCACCACCGTAGGTGGCTTTGTCTGTGACTGTTCCAACACTGCTTTCACTGGCACCAGATGTAAAACTCCAGGTAAGCTCTTTGATTACTACATTCATACATCATACTGTTGGGTTTCTTATTTTGTCTTTCCTCCTCCCCCTCCTCCTCCTACTCCTCCTCTTCCTCTTCCTCCTCCCCCTCCTCCTCCTCCTCCTCCTCCATCATCATCCTTATTATCATTATCATCACTACCACTATCAAGTTTAACAATTTAGTAGTGTCTCTCCTCTTTTTCCTCCTTCTTCCTCCTTCTCCTGCTTCTCTTTCTCTTCCTTCTCCTCTATCTCCCCCTCCCTTCTTTCACCTCATAATCACCATCATTAAAGTTATTGCCATCATGATGATTAATCATTACTATCGCCACAAATTAATCATCACTTCATACTCTTTCGAATAAAAAAAGGCAAAAAATGGCAAAAACATTAATAAAGACCATTTACATGGATGCCAGATTGCTACAAATTGCTGGCATGTTGTCAAAATAAGCATTCTCGTTGCTCATCTGCCATCAAAATGACAAAGCCGTAATTTAGATTATCCCGGCAAAACACTTTTTTGTGTGAAGTTAAGAGTAAAGTAAAGAAAAGAGAACATTTGTATAGCACCTTTTGCTGAAGCCTCAAGGCGCTTCACAATACCATGTCTCTGGCAGACAAAGCACATACAACATATATGACGGTACAAGTTACCTGTTAGGCAACTTACAGTTTTTGGGACAGAAAGACAGCATTGTCTACAACCACGGGGACCTCCTAGCTTTACATCCATCTCCAACAGGATGAAGTGGGTTTGGTAAACTGCCTTACCCAAGGACAAAACACGATGGCGCTGGTGGGGATTGAACTCACACTCTTCAGCATGGAAGTCCAACTCTTAACCAGTTTAGCCACAGTGCCCAAGTAGGGATTAATTTAGAATTTTGACAGGATAGCATCCTAGCGGCCTACTTTTTTCTATTTCAAACTGCCAAAAGTTCTTTGGTGTGCACAACGTGCACATGGGACCTCTTATTTTATCATACATCTCCGATAGGACTGAATGCTCAATCCAACTTAGGACAAGGAAGTGGCTTCTGACCAGAAAAACAGCCTGTCATTTTTGCTTTTCATGGGACTCGAACCCATGGCTGTTTGAATTTGAGAGGTTCTTGTACCTCTATGCCACCAGGGAGTGACAACCAATCAGAATTGACTGGAAAAACTTTGGCCGTTCAAGGGACTCAAACCCAAAACATTTTGCGTTAGAGGCGAGCACCTTACCACTCTGCCACATACACCCCATGAAGTTTGTACACAGATACACAATGCATGCAGGTAAAATTGTTATTTGATGGTAGCCATGGCTGGGTTTCAGGGTTTTTCAGCTTCATCCACTGCCCGGCACCCATGCATACAGTCCAACTGATGAGATTCTGAGATTCAAAGTCATGGTTTTCTGCAAACCCTCAACAACAACCATAAATAAAATAAGTCTTTTCTCTGCTTTTAATCTTACAATTATTGTTCTGGTTATCATCCTCATTGTAAATACTATTATTATTATCCTCACTGTTATTTCAATCATCATCATCATCATCATCATCATCATCATCACTCTTTCTTTATCTATTTTTCTCCCCAGTCAATAATGTATGCGTATCTCAGCCTTGTTTGAATGGAGGTATTTGCCAGTTATCCAACATGGACAGTCGAGGCTACACTTGCAACTGTGCAACCAGATTCACTGGGCCAAATTGCGAATCGGGTAAAAAAAAAAAAACAGAAAAAAAAAACAACCTATGTCTATTCAAAGAATTTTTCCTAACCATGACATGAAAAAATGATTGAGTATCCTTTTGTCTGAGGGTTCTCACATTCAAAAGGAGGCTGACATAATTTTTAAAAGAAATTATTGCAGAATTTTGAAAATGGTACTAATCAGCACTGTAAAAGAACTTCTCCAGACAGTATAAGTAAGGGATTTTTATTGGAAATGTGCAGGTTGAAATTGATGGTAACTGTGGTGATCATATTTGTTGGAGTGGCATGTGTCTTGAGTTGAGAGGCATACCATTGTAACTGCAAAACACTGAAAAATTAGTCAATCACCAATCTTGATCAGTCTTTGAACGATCAATGAAATAAAATCCTTGTAAGTGTCAAATGACATGAAAATTATTATAACAAACTGAGTTCCTTTTTGAGCTAAACATTTAAACAAGATTTTCTCAAAGTGTGAATTTTCTTGTCACAATAATAAGGCTGTCAACTTGTGAATAAATACTTTGAAAACTTTTTCTCTTATCAGCCCTAAGCACAAAAACGTTTGCAAGAACATCACCCTCTTGAAATAAGCTAAGCCTTGTAAAAACAGAAGGAATTCTTAAAATTACTTTGATTATGACAATCTGTTTAGTCACCTTCTATTAGAAACATTCACTATTTATTCAAGCGCTAATGAAAAAAATGAATGATTCTAGATTTTAATTCAAAAGTCACATGCTAAAGAACAACATTATCACCAAAGAAAACTCCATGCTGGGTGACAAATCTTCAGAGCTTTTTATGCAGGTGTCATGAATTTAACATTTAATCTTTTATCTCGTCATGCAAATTTAGGGATAATTTTTTTTCTTCTTTTAGCTGCTGTTGATTTCAGTTAAATCTCGATCAAAATCATTTCTAAATACTGGTGGTAATATTCATTCACGTTTATGTTTTTAACGTTTGAGATTGAGAACGCTTTCTCTATTCTTTATTCTAGCGACTGGCACTGCCAACACATGTCTGAACAACCCATGCTCTCCCGGTAGATGCATCACCACCGTGGGTGGCTTTGTCTGTGACTGCTCCAACACTGCTTTCACTGGTGTCAGATGTAAAACTCCGGGTAAGTTCTTTTTTTCTCTCGCAAAACTCATACCTCATTAACAAGTTGGGGGCATTGAATTTTTCATCTTTCTCTTTCATTTCTCCCCCTGTGCTCTTCAAGGTGATTTTTGCTTTTCTTCTCTCGATTTTACCTTTGACTTGAATGTCCAGTCTAGTCAACGTTCACACCTCTGCATATGTCCTCTCCATCTTCATCTTCAAGGTGGAATCAAACTTTACATTTGAAATTTTGTTTGGCCTGAAAAGACCTACGATATTTATTAGAGATTTAGTCTGGACTGGATCAAAATAATATATTCATAATTTTTCTTCAACCATCAGTTTTGCTCCCTGACTCTTCCCTTCAAGCGGAGCAGTGTTGATTGGTATAATAATGTTGCTGTTTCTTTTATAATTGTTATAATCAAAACTGAATCAGTCATGACCTCCATACACTTGTTTTAATCTGCTTTTTCTTTTAAGCTTCAACAGCAGCTCAGTGTCCGTCTGTCAACTGTTCCAATAGGGGAGTCTGCACGTTGTCCACGACTGATATCAGAGGCTACACTTGTCGATGTAACCCTGGATTCACTGGAACTGATTGCAATTCAGGTGAGATGCCTTGCAATGCATTTTCCTTCTTTCTATCCCAGTCTTCCCCACAATGACGCTCACCCATCTCCAGTTAGCTTTTTTAATTTGTGGTAACAGAATGTTCATATAATCTATAGAAGTGAAATATTGTTTATTCCCCTTTGCCTCAAAACGGTTGTTTGAGAAAAGTTCTTTTTTATTTGCAGATGTCAACGAATGCCTAACCACGCCTTGCTACCCTGGACGATGTATTAATACTGTTGGTAGTTTTGCCTGTGATTGTAGAAACACTGCGTTCACTGGTCTAACATGCAAAACACCAGGTTAGTTCTGCCCTGTAGATAAAAAAATATGTTTTGATCACGTCCATTATTTGTTTCCTTGTCTAAATCTAAGATGAAGGTAGTGACAGCTGAGATTTTTCTGTCTTTGCAATTCATGACCAGCTTCAGAGAAGTGATTGATTGTGGGTTTTTACTTGATCTTCTGCGTACACAGCCGTGAATGTGAAGTCTTGTGCAAAACCCCACAATGATTGTGTTGTCTTTTGCAAAACCCCACATGCCACTATTAAACACACCAACTTTATCGCGTTTTCAATTCTTTATTAAGATCATTTTTCAAGTGCAACGATTAGACAATACTAAAAGTAGAATATAGGTACAATTATTGTTAACCTCCTAGGGTGTTTGTGTGTTATCACATGATTTACAATTTTCTTAATACTGTGCAATGAGGTTTATTTCCATGATTGCTTGGCTTGTGTCACTTGAAATTAGATCACTTTATTGGAAAGGTTAGCATAGTATATCTGATATTAAACTATCTTTTTCTTGAATGACCGAAATGAGATTTGAAAACCAGATGCTTTCTATTGTTCCTATATCTCAGACAAAAACTATTTCTTTTTCCCTAAGTGATTTTTGTCTGTTCTTCCTCAGCTACTGGAAAATAGACAAAGTCAGCTCTGGATCACAGATGCAGCAAAATGAGCTTTCACAGCCTTTTCATTGTGCCATAAAGCCATAGAAGCTAGCATAATAATTCCGTTTTATTATATCTTTAACTACAATTATTGTACTCAAAATGTTTTATTCCAGCTTGATGCTTTAGTTCAAGACTCAGATGTCATTCATTTATCTCGCCATTGTGAATTGTATATTTGATTTGCCAAAGACTTGAAGCACTGATACGCTTATTGCCATTTCTTGCTGAAACATGTAAAGAAACTTTTTTGGCTTCTTTAGGCAACTACTTTAAATTTTTGTTTAGAAATGCTCGTTTTTTTTTTAAACTTTCATACCACTTTGTGATTTTATATTTTCACTTCCAAACTTGGGTAAATTTCTCATTTTCTGTCTTTGAATTTGATTTTTTCCTAAAATGTGCGTCCTTTTTTTGTGTCCGATAACCTCATTGATTCTGTTAGATTTTGTTTCATAATTCATACAGCATATTAAATTTTTATACATATTTTGACCTGGCTTTTTTGTTTTTCCTTGTCATCATGTACATTTTTTTTTCTGTCAGAGTGGCTTACTTTGAGTTAATAACAACTAATCATCATCATCATCATCATCATCATCATCATCATCATCATCATCAACATCATCGTCATCATCATCATACTCATCATCATCATCACCATCATCATCATGATAATAATAATAATAATAATAATAATGGTAAAAATAATAGTAATAATAATAATTATATGATTTAAATTCATAACAATAATAATATTATTATTATTATTATTATTATTTTTATTATTATTATTATTATTATTATCATCATCATCATAGTCATCATCATCATTATTATTATTATTGTTATTGTTATTATTACCATAATTATTATTATTATCATAATTATTATTATTATCATTCTTCTTATTATTATTATCATCATCATTCTTTCCATAGCAGTTGTAATAGTAAAAATGATGATGATTAAAGTACATTGCATTTATTAAACACTTATCCATGATCATCACCCCTGTTGAAAGTATTCTATGATTCCTTGTCTCTAAAAGAATTTGAAAATACTACAATTAAAATGGTACACTCAATCCGTTACGAATTTTACAAAGTTGTTAACAAACCAGTTGAGTCTTTAATCATTGTAACTGTAAGAATTTGGACACACTCAATCATGTACAAATTTAATGGGATCAGTTGGATGCATGCACTTATTTTGATTTTCATTTTACTCTTAAATCATAAATGTTTTAAGTGAGGAAGAGCTCAAACAACATTCAGAATTTTGCCTTATCCTTTCTGTCTTGTCAATCATCTTTGTATCATTACTTGTTATAAAAGTAGGTCTGAAAACTTGGGGTACGGGTAACTAAATCTCAAACAATTTTTATTTTTTAAATATGGAATATAAAATCTGCCTTAGTACCAAAAAACTTGAACTGATCATTCAGCAAAGAATTTTGTCTGATGAGGGGAAGGTGAGGAGTGAGCAGGAGTGAGCATTGAACTGAAAAAGGAACTATACAATTCTCTGAGGGAGGGTTGAAGCAAGAGATGCAAGATAAGATCTCTTCATTGTCTCTTTAATCTTGTCATCTCTTGTCATGCTTTTGATTTCATGAATATTCTTTGTATTGATTTAAGTAGCCCCCAAAGAAGGAAGGCTTTTAGTCCATTGTCTCTATGTGAGACCTTTGAGTACAAAAATGACCTGCCAACACCACATCACAGGTATGGCTTTGCAAGGGCAAAGGGTGAAAGGTGAAGGTTGCTCTGCATGGCAATAAAAGGGGATCTCTTTTTCCATCAACAACCAGACATTGACTGTCGGTCACTGGTTCTTATAAATTTTTTTTTTTTTTTTTTTTTTAAAAAGCAAATTCTTCTCATTAAGTTTTCCTTTAAAAACCAAAATATGAATAATGTTGTTGTTCTCAGTTCACCAGATAAAATAACCCAAAAATATTTAAGCTTTCTGTTTCTACACACTTGACCACCAACGCAATTTTTTTTTTTCCTTTAGCATTGCTATTTAAGGCATGCTTTCCTTCGCTTGCAGAATACTTCATTTCTAATTGTTTGAATGTAGTTGACGCTTCTAGATGTTTTGCTTGCCAACATTAGAGTTTAGTTCGCTATCTGCCCAGAGACTTTAAGCTGTTTCTAAGGTAGGAAACCTGTTTAACTTTTATGAATGTGTCATAATGGTATGCAAGATAAAAAGTAAGCTAATAGAAATATTTTTTGCTCAGTATTTAAAACTTTTTAATGGTGATTATGCAATATTTCAAACTCTGTAAATATTTTTGAAGACTTAAATATTTATTCTGAATTGATCTACATTGAAAAAAGAAAAATCAAGAAGTTTTGACTAGCAGTGGAAGATAAAAGAAAAGTTGCTTTAAGGCTTGTACAAATTGTTTTTGTTTTTCTCTACATCAGTAATGAAATAAACCTGCATTTAAAAAAAAAAAACCGAAAAAAAAACCACAAAAAAAAACTTTTCAGCGATTTTGACAGAGCCTTTGAAATTCCATTTTGCAGTATGCACTAACGCTGTTGTTTTCTCTTCATTGCCCAGGTACAGGGACCAGTTACTGCCTGCCGAATCCCTGCACCAACGGTGTGTGTGTGGAGACTGGCACTCGGGAAGGGTATCTCTGTGACTGCTCTGGCACCGACTACACTGGCACTCTCTGTGACAAGTCAGGTGGGTCTGGGTAACTAAGGGGTTTAGGTCAAAGATTAAAGACATGTAAAAAATTTTGTTTGCTTTACCTTTTTTCTTGTCTTTTTTTTTTTTTATTATTTCCTGAAAAAGAATGGAATATCCCTTATAACCGATGTAGAATCACCTCCCTTTTTGGAAAGGGTTGAACAAATAGTGAAGCATTTCTTAATGAAAGATATATCAAGAATTAAAATCAGCCCCAATTGCATTATAAACAAACAGGGAAATCTGGTTTTATGATAGATTTTCCTTCAAATAGTAGTTTTTTAAGTTTGTTTATCCCAAATCAACTTTAACAAAATTCTCTGCTCAAACTCAAAGCCGAGGTTATCAGTGTGTGCGGACTATTGGTTGCAATGTTTTATTGTTTTAACCAAGAAGATTTAGATGACTCAAAACCTATAGAGAGACTCAAAATCTATTAGAAATAAAATGTAAAATCTGCCATAATACACCAGAGGTGGTTTCCAGATCAATGGAAGAAGAAGAAGACTCTTTATCTGTTGCATGTAATTGCTAAAAACAACATCTCAATGAAGCACTGAGCTATTTGAATTCTATTGTACATGGGAGAGGGATCTCTGTCATTCAAGAATGTTGATGATGAGTTTCACGAATGCTTCAGTTCTGCAGATTTTTGTAAAAAGTCATCAGACAGGAGAAAGTATACTGTTGAACTGAGTTCTTCTAATCATACTTATAGTAAAAGCACTGCCTTATACTGCCATTTATATCTTGAAAAGACTATCTCCCTCCCCCTCCCACCCCACCCCACCCCTGCCCCTGCCCCTGCCCCTTCCCATCCCCCATTGACATTAAATTCACCAAACTAAAATACAATATGAATATAACATTACAAGTAGTTTAAATCAATTTTTTTTTAATTCTCAAAACTCCCCCACAGTACAGCATGTATAAGTTTTGGAGTGTTAATCCTTTCAACAAGTCAAATTTTCCTGCCTTTCTCAGCCCCATCAATCAACTGCAGTGCCTACCCGTGCCCCAAGGACGTGCCTCGATTCAACTACCCTGCCTGGAATGACACGGCCTGTGCAAGCTACTTCAATTGCCAGTATGGTGCCCTGGAGTACAAAACGTGCCCTCCAGGCTTCCAGTTTGACTTGGTGGTAGGCACTTGTCAAGACAGTGGAAACGCGTTCATCGTGCCCTGCAATGCTTTCACCAAAACGAGCATCAATGGCAGTAGCGTACAACAGTCTTCTGGCATTGCCCCAGTATGAGACAAATTAAACATACTGGTTTATTTATTTATTTATTTATTTATTTATTTGTTTATTTGTTTATTTATTCATTTATTCATTCATTCATTTATTTATTCATTTATTTTTTTATTTATTTATTTATTTATTTATTCATCTATTTACCTATTTATTCTTTTTGTTTCTATCCCAAAGAAAACGTTGTGTTTTTCTCTCTGTCTCTTTCAAAACTTTTTGTCTTAGATAATCATCTAAATGATTTTGATGATACAGTAGGATAAACATTGATTCCATGAAATTTCAATTCAGAATCCCCATTTAGATCTCTTGTGTTGTTGTTTTTTTCTGCTTTTGAAAGTTCTAACAAGTACTTAAATTATTCTTTGAACAAATTTTCTTCTCTATTTTGAGATGTCTTTAATCATCAAGATGGTTTTATATCATACTTATACTGATGATTTGATTTATAAAGTATTGATTGTTTTTTTATTATCTATACACATGTCTCATAGTTGCCTTTCCTTTTAAGTAAGATGATGATAATGATGATGATGATGAGGATGATGATGATGGTGATGGTGGTGGTAGTGGTTGTGGTGGTGGTGTTGGTGATGATGATGATGATGATGATGATGATGATGATGATGATGATGGTATAAACATCAATAGCTATAAATGGCAAAATTACCCAACCCAATAACACTGATCTAGCTTACCTACCAAAAGGTATTTATTTTCCTTGTCCAAACTTCCTAAACCGCCAATTGTTTGTCAAGACCAAAGTGCGGGAGTATTTCAATTAAAAATCTAAATAGCTAATGATTCATGAAAAAACAACTTTAGTATCTCTGCCAACTTCCACAACTCAGTTTTTAGCGACAACTCCCTGGTGATATTTGGAATGTCGAAAAGATATGATAATCACAGTTATAGCAATAAAAGCATTCTCAATCCTTGCGGCTCTTTCTCTTTTCATCCTTATTTCCTTCAACATCTCTTCTTCCTTTTCGTCTTTACCCTTGCCTTTCTTCTCTTTCATGTCGTCTCGACCATATCCTTATAGTTGTCCTCAGCATCCTCTTCCTCCTCCTCCTCCTCCTCCTCCTCCTCCTCCTCCTCCTCCTCCTCCTCCTCCTCCTCCTCCTCCTCC
>JBCIKM010452804.1:0-10401 GCA_039654465.1 Melibe viridis | reverse complement strand
ATCTCTCTACTGTTTGTGGTTTGATCTGTTCCCTCTTTTAACTAATCTATCATCTTACTTTCCTCTGGGCTCCTCTACGACCCTCGTGTGTCGTGGGGCCCTAAAACCTCCAATAAACAAACAAACAAACAATGATAATAATCATCTCCGTATTGTCCAGTGAAAGCAATTTGCTTTTGTTTGTTAATTGAATTGGTAGTTTTAAGGCCCCAAGACACACAAGGGTCGTAGGGAAGCCCAGGGGAAAGTAAGATGATAGAATTTGTTCAAAGAGGGAACAGATTAAACCACAAAAGGTAGAGAGATGATTTACACAAAAAAAAAAAATTAATATAATCTCTCAAAACACATATCGACACCACAGAGACATAGAGATGATTTACAATCATAAAAAAATATCATCT
This sequence comes from Melibe viridis, assembly GCA_039654465.1. Lineage (NCBI taxonomy): Eukaryota > Metazoa > Mollusca > Gastropoda > Nudibranchia > Dendronotidae > Melibe > Melibe viridis. Next base: position 9,997 of record JBCIKM010452804.1, on the reverse strand, counting down.
CTCCTTACAGAAATAAGCAATCGCCATCACCCACAATAGCATTATGGTACAGGAACACCTGGGATCTTTAAACGCCTTTGTGTTAAGTGTAAAAGATAAGTAAGAAACAGAAGTAGAAGTGCCCACCTGGGACATCCGCCAATCACCTGTGCAAATAGCTTTGGTTTACAATACTCTGCGCAGAGAATGAATAACAAAGAGTATAGACACAGTGCCGAGGTGAGTCAAAGCCACAGAGAGAAAGGAAAAAAGCAAAAGCAAAAGCTAACTCGCAACACCTGACCACACTTCAGTGTGTCAAGACTTATTCTTCATGACCTGTACCATGACAAATATCAGAAAATAGAAAAGACTCATTTCCAAGACTCCAATAGTTGTCACAACAAGGGGTATGGTGTTGCTGGATGTTTGTGTTGTTAACTACTCCTTTACAGTGAAAATCAAAAATGATCATCCCGGTGGTAATTTTTTTTTATATCTTGATTGAGAATAGGTAAACCTTGAAATAGATACAGGTTATAGTTTTATTTTAAATGTAAACATAATGTGAAATTACAATTGATTTTGATTGATAAAAAAGCTTGAAAACTTGAAAGAATAAAGTAGGCATTCAATGTTTCTTTTTCAGTCTGTATTGTGATTTGCAGCCTTGTCAGATCCTTGGTGATGAACTCAGGACACGTAGTTTTCTCAGTGGCTGGCTGAGTGACATGTTACCTTTTTGGGGAGTTATTTTAAGCAATGGCAATGTGGCAATCATGTGATTTGCCCTTCATATTTTCATGTTGTGCCCAATGTATATTTTATACCTCGAATGGGTCTTCTTTGCAGATTCTCTTCATCAAGGGAAAAATTAATTTTTATTGAAAGATAGCATTTGCTCATTTTTTCATTTTAAATTGGCTCACTGTGGTATGTATTTTGTTTATCTTTGTGATTGATTTTTGTGATGTCCTCTTTCTTATAAATGACTCTGTACTCTTTTGAACCACCAATAATTAACAAGCCAAAAAACCCTTACGATGCCAAGGAAAGACATCAAAATCAAAGGCAACAGTAGACTGTTGTGTTCTTGGCTGGGTCGTGCATTTGTTAACGGGAAAGGTTCTGTCTAAGCTACATCCCCAATATTTTTCTCAAGGACTATGTCCCTTAATTGTATTTGTTTATTTTCAAACATTGAACTTGATTTCTTTTATGGCTAATACTAATAACTACAAAAGTAAATATTTATTTACTTACCTGCACTGGAGCGGTCTTTTTACATTTATGATTTTGTTGGGTTATGGAGGTTTTTTTAATGCTATATCAGACTATGCAATTTCGCCAAACTTCAATTTTTAGCAATTCCTGCGTTTAACCTTTACTGCCACTCGCTGCACTGGGAGGCCCACCACTGTACATATTCAACCACTGTGTCTTTAAATGAAGGAATGTTTTGTTATCCATATCCTTCATTCCGCCTAAGCAGTGTCGGGAAAAATTCTGGATCACAATCACAAGAAATGAAGACAGGCTGTTTGTGATTTGATCTGTTCCCGTCCCTCTTTTAACTAATTATATCATCTTACTTTCCTCTGGGCTCCTCTATGACCCTCGTGTGTCATGGGGCCCTAAAACCTGCAATAAACAAACAAACAAATCTCTCCATCTCTAGTATGTCTGTCTGTCTCTCTCTCTCTCACCCCTCCCTCCTATCTCTTTCCCAACACAGAAGATGGAAACACAGCTATATAGCAGCATAGTAGTATTTGTTGAAGTTGAAGTAGTAGTAGTAGTAGTAGTAGTTGTCGTAGTTTAAGTAGTAGTCTGTTGTAGTAGTAGTATTAGAGTAGTCGTAGTTGAAGTAGTAGTCTGTTGTAGTAGTAGTATTAGTAGCAGCAGCAACAACAGTATGATGTCATCCGTCTTAGTCATCTGTATAAGGTGAGAGGCTACGGGAGTGGCCAAGAGGTGTTAAAAAATGTCTCTTTGTGTCTTATGGGCCTCTGAGACCATACGAGAGGCGACTAGGGGGTTTTCTAGCTGGTGGCAGTAAAGGTTAACCAATATTTACGAGTACAAGAGCTCTGACACTGAAAAGTTTTATCCAGCCCTTGAATTGATTTAAGGTATGCCCCATTTTCTTGTCAATTTTATTTTAATGATCCCTTTCTTTGCCTGAGATTGAGGGAATAATATGTACGTTTTTATTCAGAATGGCTTTAATTCTTTGTTTTAGAGTAACAATCACTGCTGAGATAAAACCTTAAACCTTGAATTAAAATGGTATTTGAATCAATCACTGACTTGTGGTTTGTGTGAGTGTGGTGAGTAAATTGTTCAACCATTCCACTAAATCTGTGCTTTGTTTTTCCCCCATGAACCTCTTGTTGTGACTGAATTTGATTTGTTCCAATGTGGTATTTTTTTCTCTCTCATGTTAACTTGTCTTAATTTTTCCCCCTTTTCTTGTGTGTCCTGCTTTTGTTGCCTTGTTTGATTTTCAGTGGTCATCCCTTGTTTCATGCCTTTTGGTACAGAACTTCAGGGTCATAAGTTAAAAGGTCTCCCTGTGTTGACCCAAGGAATATTTAAAGCTCCCATGAATGTATAAAGAGTTTATATCAATATAGAAAACTACCCCAGAAATATTGTAATGTATATTTTTTTGTTCTATTTTTCTTATTGGTTTGGTTTGTTGTTTTTTTTAAGGTGGGGGTCATTCTTTTTTTCTTCTTTTTAAATAAGAAATCAAAGTCAGTTTCAATTTACAATAAGTCAGTAAGTCTTAATGAAGATCTCAAGCTGTAAGAAGCAGCCCCGATTATATATTGTTGTACAGATTGACAATACACCATAAAAAAAACAAAAGCCCATGTGGGATAAAAGAGAATAGTTTCTCTTTAATATCACATGAAACATATTACATACAGTGCAAAATCATTCATTAATTGCAGTCGCCTCATACTTTTTACAAGAAATTAAAATCTACATTAACTAAGTTGTTCCTTCATCTATTACTTTTCCTCCCTTTTCGTATCACTTTCCATCCATCTTCCTCCTCTGCATCCATTTCTTCTGATGCATCTGTGGAGGATAAAGAAACAAATAAAAAAAAGTAAAATCATCATGACAGAATCTGAAACTGCAACTAAACATTATCTTTCACATTAGAAGCAAGTCGTGAGTGTGAGGCAAAATTCAAATTGAGCAGCTACCAAGCAGGCCTTTGGTTTGACATTGCTTTAATTCAGTCATCAGAACACTGACACATGCACACATTCCTTCCAGGACTATTCATGCTATCTACTTCACAATAAGGTTTAAATTAATGAGAGCTATAAAGGTATAAAAAATTAAAAGCTTTTCATTTATTCTGTTTGAGAAGAAAGGTCATTTTGTAAGGAATGAGCAACTATACTATAAGGTAGAAAATCTTAACCCCCTCCTCCCAGGAAATTTCAACTAAAACATATCACCTGCTTTTCACTGTAGTGGTGAAATGAACTCCGTATACAAAATCCTTATGTCTGTTTTAACCCTTGAAGGCTAAGCTGACAGCACAATTTACATTAAGCAAGCCCAGAAAGGGGGAGAAAAGTTAATTTTTAAAAATCTAACAGGTGACACAACACTAAAACCTGGAAGATATGGGCCTTTAAAGGTTAAGGCCATTTTCCTATGTCAACTTTTCATTTTCTTCCACAGCAACACCTCTCATAGTTTGATGCGGAGTGAATAAGTTGTGAGCACACTGTAAGACAGATGCACACGCACACATTACCTGCTGGAGGCTGACTGGTCGAAGACGAGCACTGGCTTTGATTTGGTTGGGATGTCAGACTACTCCTACTTAACAATTCATCCCCATCGTCACTCTGGAAGACACATATTGGTATTAAAATTAAATACAGCATTTACATAGTGCTTATTCATCGTCATCACCATCCTCTAAGTGCTTTACAATACCATATCCCTGGCAGGTGTGGAAGAAACATGAAAGTAACAAATGATTCATAATGTCTGAATGATTAAAGAAAGATCCTAAGTTTTAGTTTACTCAGGTAGACATACTGTCTTCAGATCTTAAATCCATGCCGATTCATGTTCTATTCAAGTAAAGGATTTCTTGCCATCTTAATGAACTAAAAAGGGTTAAAAAGACATGATAAAGCAACCAATTTCCAAAACTGAAATTAAAAAAAGATAATACAACTATGAGACGAGCCCTCATTAATTAATTTAATTTAAAAAAAAACAAAAAAAACATAATATTCTCACAAAAAACTTATTTAGTAATTTAGTTTTAAAGATAATTTCAATTTGGCAGGGGCTTCAAAGGATGCACACCAATATTAGCCAAAATAAATGAAAATGGATGGTGTCCCTATCTGCAAAAGAATTTATACCCATCAACCTGCAAGTTGAAAATTTAAAAAAAACAAAAAAACAAACAGAATATGATGAAAAAGGCTACAAGATTTTACAGAAAGAACAAAATAAAAATGGCATCCCCACAAATCTGAGATAAGTCACCTCAACGTCCTGCATCTCCTCTTCCACGGCGTGTTTGAAGGTGCTGGTGTTTGGTTTGGGTAGTGCTTGCAGCCGCCTCTCTATCTCACTCTCATTGTTTTCCTTGCACAGACGGTAGAACAGGCAAATCTGGCGGGCTATCTGGAAAGGTTAAAAAAAAACAACACATTATGGTGCAGGAGAGATATATAGTCTCTTTCATTGACAACAGCATCCTCTCAAACTCAAGTTTCTACAAGTCTTAAAGTTAATGTATCCACAGCCACAGATTTGAGTACCGGTTCCTGAAAATGCATTTTAGCTTGAATATGAATTAGCATGGTGGACTGATCATCTGCTTGTCTTTATTTCTTGTGATCCAGAGGTGGTATGAAAGGATAAGGATAACAAAACAACAAGCAATGAATTAAAAGTAAACTTGTCCATGGCAAACAACGATGGCCTTGGGAAGGGCTTGAACCCACACCCTTCGGTGTGCGAGTCAAACACCCTGCCAACTAAGCTACCAGGACACCAGAGACTAGAGTTGTTTAATAACCTCCCTCACACTACTGGCCTGTATTCCACCTAGTGGCAAACTGGGACTAAATGTGCAAAGCGCCAACAACAGCTCTGCTTCACAGCTGCCACTCTCCACAACACTTTAATGCCTAAAATCACATGCATCTATTGAAAACTTTACGGATTGTGAAAAATGCTTTCCTTGACAATCAAGACTTGTTCAAGCAATCAGGTGTGTGACCACGAACCTCAATAACACTGCCGTCTTCAACGCGTAAATCAAATTCTGTGTTGAGCACGTCATTTAAAAAGTCTTCCACTTCATCGGCATACAATCCATCTGGAGAATAAACATCCATTAAAAGCAATTACAAAGTTGTTGTTTTTATTACAAAATAAATGGCTTAATTCAAAGGGATTTTCAGAGATATTTATTTTAATCAGAAAACTTCCAAAAATTTAACATATTGTATCTCAATTAATTTATAGAATCCCAACCAATATATATTGAGTGCATGAAAAAAAAAAGGCCCACTCCTTGCAAATTGATAAAGTCAACCTTACTTATTAAAATTAACACATTTTCTAGGTTTTGAAGTGTTGACTTTATCCAGATTCCACTGTATGTGCAGAATTTTGATTAACTACAGTCATGGACAAGTGAGATGTGACCATTTTATCAAAAATATCAGGAAATGCACAAATGAAAGACTTCAGAATTGCTGCAAGCTTACATGACAAACTTTGTTACTTTGTACCACATACCTGGCAGATTCAGATCCAATTACTTTTGGGCAAACCACCCATCAGAGCTCTGTCGTAAAGTCTCTGATATAATGGGCATTTTTGTATCTCATTCGTCTATGGATACAGTAGGTATGTTGAAACCTTGTGTAAAATTAATATGTTAATCATTGTTCAAACCGAGTTTTTTTTTTACATTGCGTTGATTAAAAGACAGATTTTGAGTGCTCTGATTTTGGGCCTTTTTTTTCACATGCTCCTTACATATGCCTTACAATGTAAGTAAATGAAATCATATGGCTATCAGCTATCTGCATCTTCATCAGCCCTACACCAACTCAATCATCTCGGAGGTGAAGGGTTACTGGGTGAGTGATTGAACCTGTGATCAAGACAAACTCAATACTCACCGTTTTCCCTGAACCAGGCATCGATGGCGGTCGACATCCATTCTGCCTTTTCTTTGCTCTCTGGGCCTCCAAACCCCTGCTCCACAGCCAGCTGCAAGAGGAAAATCAAATGTAATCATACGTTATTTCAGGAAAATCTCCCTTAAAAAAGGTACCTAGTGAAAAGGTTAAGCTTAAAAGTTCAATCAGCCTTTGTGGCTCTGATACTGTCCTCAGCTTTTCATGAAATCAGGTTCAGCGCATTGAACAATCTGGTAGACAAATAGTCACTGCTCATCTACAATGAAATTTTTTATAAAGACCATTTACCATCAAAACTATGGGCTTGACTGCCACATGTAGGTATCTTAGATCAGATTTGATTAGAGCCACACACAAGATCATTCGACAAACACTTTTGTGAAAATTATCGCATCATATTAGAGGTGATAAAAAAGTGAAATGCTTTTTTCATTATAGAATTCTTGAACTGAATTCAACCTCGACTAATAATTTCAATGGTAGTGTCGTCTTCAATTTCCACAATATGCTTTGATATGCAAATAAACTGAGACTGAGTTCAAAATATCTTGTGCACCCAAAAATTGATCTCCTTATCATTTTACAACTTCAAAGTTAAATTCAACAGTGTTGTTTTAAAACAAATTTGAAGTTTTTTTATTCGGCCATTCCAGAGAAATTGAACGCTCACCAAGAAACACAGGGTGCATAGAATGCTTCAAACAGCCAATCAGCCAACAAACGGAAATTAAGTTAGATATCTTGTTAACCTGAAAATTGATCCACTCAATAACATTGCAAGTCAAGCCGATCGGTACTCATTTTGATAATCACTGTCATTGACTTCAAGTGCTTTCATCGAATAATAATTAGTCTTAATTGACCGAGTACGGATGCACAGTAAAGCCATGGTTTCCATGGATCACGAGGATTTGAAGTAATAGAAATCCATGCAACCCAATTTTCCAAAGTTTTTTCTCAGAACTTTCAGTCTTTGAGGCTGGAAAAAACCTGGAGTTTTCTGAAAAACCACATTCCATCCCGGCATCCCAGAGGCAAATTTCAACGAAAGGCGTAAAGCAGAGATAGAAGGAGAGGAATAAAAAGGAGACACTTTGTTTGATAAACATTGTCATAATGATGGTCAAAATCCTGAAACTAGCCAAGAGGTGTAATTCCTTCCATTTCAAAGCAATGTGGCGGTGGACAACATGCTGCTTCTTGAAAGGAGTAAAGATGCACGACTTGCACAATTCTATAAGATTGAAAATGAGGAAGTTTCTATCAGCAAGGATAAACACCTTTTAAGAACAAGAAGACTGAAATGAAATATGCACAACAAAAACTTTCAGTTACGAACCACTGGTAGCGACTACCATATAAACATTCATTCTTCTTCTTCTTCAATTATATCGACTGACTCAGTGGAACTGAGTATTACTGTCGATGCGGGCATAATTTAGCTTCTCTAATACCTTGATCTTAGCATGATGTAGTCAAGGCACTGCTTGAAATTGTCTACATTAGGACTGTGCCTTATTGATTCAGGGATTGTATCCCATGCATCATCCGAGATTAGAATGCCCTCCCTCAGGAGATTGTGTCCATTGTATCAATTGAAGTTTTCAAAGCTTTAGTGATAGAACAACTGAATAAAGACACCCTTGTTTAATCCCCTTTATAATTAAAAAAAATAAAATAACATCCACACCCTATCACAGGCAGAAGCAGAAAAAGAAAACTTTCTTCTGTATTCGGAATTTTGTCAACTCTAAAGCTAACCAAAAGAAAACACACTGACACAAAATTCTTAACTTATGTGGCAAAAATAAATTACAAGCAGAGAGGGCCAGCTCTTCAGAATTTGATTAACAGCAGTTGCAAACATATTATTTGGTTGGCTCGTGTAAGCTGCCATCTTGTTTGTTTATGAGAAAAATAAAATTCATGTACGATGGTTTGATCGAAGTGAATACAAAAAAACAATAAAAGTTTGAACCAATAAAAAGAATAATATTATTTATTTATTTAAAATACAATTTAAAGGTTAAATTTTCATAATTTTTTTAATATAAATATTTGAGAATAAGACATTTTTTTAAAAATATTTAGAGAACATTGAATCAGGAAAAAATCAGAAGGTCCAGATAGTTGAACTTTTTATGAAATTCTGCAACACGGAAGGGCATTTGTTTTGTTTGTTTCACTTCCTCATCAGCCAATCTATTCCACCCTCAATCAAGAACAAGTCTGCATTAGAAAGCTGCCTATTCGTGCAGCTGAGTAATGGTAGCTGACGAAGTAAGCTTATTTAGACTGTAGCTGACGAATAGAACAAGGCAGCAAAATGAACAACAAGACGAGACCAACCAATGTTCCTTCTCTGCTTTTACAAGACAATGAAAATGAACTTCTCTTTCAAGCTTTGGGAAGGCTGTGTGTTGTGAGTAGAGCTGGATTGTCTAGAGAATTTCACTTTGGCTCTACCTTGATCTGTAGAACTTGGTGCTCACTAACCTTAGTGTCTGTCAAAAGTAAAGGAATATGGCCTTAGATTCTTAAATTTCCTTCAATATTACTAACCTCAAGTATCCAAGTCCCTTTGTTTTTCGCTAGCTTGATGATTATTTTCTTTGTTTTTTCAGACCTTGGCAACTGGAGTTGTTCAGCTATATCTAGCTGACCAGGCGGACAGGACGCGATGGAACAAGCGGTGCTGTGGGGTAGCTTGCTTTGTCCGGGACAGCTCCAAGAGGTCGTTCTTCATCAAGGTTTTTGACATCAAGGTAATGTGCATGGAGTCAAAAACAGTGCAAGAGAATTTATCCATATATTTGAAGGATATGATCAGGTGATGGCTCAGCTCAGATCGGTCATATGTCTGGTCAGTAATAAATGAGTGATGTTAAAGTTTGTTTATGCCATAGATGTGACAGTGATGTTTCTAAAAAAAAATCTGGTCTTATTGCTATGTGCATTTATAATAGATACGACACAACTTTCATAAATTTTCCACCTTCACTTATACACTTAATGACCTATTTATTGTTTATGTTTACAGAAGCAGCAAGTACTATGGGAGCAGGAGTTGTACACTCAGTTTGTCTACAAGACTCCTCGAGAGTACTTCCACACCTTTGAGGCTAATGTGGGTGTTGAAATATGCCGAAATGTTGTATTGTCTCATTTCCCCTCATACTGAATCTATTCCCTTTAAATCGAATTATATTTTCATTCTCATATATATCCACTGATGGATCTAAAAAATTGACCTTTCCGCTTGCAACCACTTGTGAGAGCTCCAACCTTGGCACCTATGAAGGGTATAGATTTCTTGTCGAACTTGCATCCAAAGCCAACAGGCATCACCCATGTTGATAAATAAGGCAGATGGCTATTGGTGTTGCTAGTAACTTTGTGTGGGGTAGGTCGTGTGTGTTTGTGTGTATACCTGTGCATAGGCCGGCATGTGACTCAGTTTCAGCGTGAAAACCTTTGTGAAGTGCCACTGAGTTGTTTAAAATGGAAACTAGCACTATAGAAATCACCTTTATTGTTGTGTTATTTTCATTACTAATTTATTATCGTTATTTATTTACACTGGAGAACCCCTTTGAATCACACTCTTAATGGACATGGTTACAAAAAACAAATTCTCAAACACCTCATTGGGAGTAAATAATACAAATACAAATCGATATAAAGTACTGCTGATACAAAGAACTCATCTGAAACGTCACAAGCTGTCTGATATATATATATATAGATATACATATATATATACATATATATAGATATACATATATATAGATATACATATATAT
>JBCIKM010452584.1:0-10402 GCA_039654465.1 Melibe viridis | reverse complement strand
GACCTCAAGCGGCTCTCAGAACTGGCCCAGGACAGGGACAAGTGGGGGGAGCTGGTGTCTGTGATAACAAAAGCTGCTGAGGCGTCCTTGTCGGATGACTGGGATGCGGAAGGCTAATTGATTGATTGATTGATGTCATTGAACTGTTTGCCTCAGTCCTCAAATTTGAGAATCTTCTGCTAAAATCTGCACACCACATTTGATTTTGTCTCATTTAAATTGTGAGTTTTTATCCTTCCTAGACCATTTTTGTTTAAGCTTTACCACCACTAGCTACAATAAATCATAGTCACTGTCTGTTAGGGCCGGTAAACCCCTTAGTAAGAAAATACTCCTACAAGACACAGTTGTCCTTTAAATTTTGTTTTTCTGATCCCCTACAACCACCTTGTCTCTCTTTGCTCTTGTAAACCCTCACCACCTCCTCCTCCTTCTCCTTCACTTCTTTCTATGTAGCGATGTTCGAAAGAAACTTCACCTTCGTTTTTTATAAGTGCTCCAATTTTGTGACTGAAAAATCAATCAAAACTTATGTCTTGAATAGGAGATGTTGGTTATCTCTAACCTGAGGCTAAATTATAACAGTGGAGTGGCACAGCTTTACAAAGCAAAGAGAGCTCTAGTTCTCATCCCTCCTTTGTCTCCCTCTTCCCCATCCATTTTTCCCCAAAGTAGGTCATTGTATTTTTATCTCGCCCCTCTCCCCTTCATCCCAAGACATGATGCAGAATTTTGTTCATTTGTTCCCCCCAAAATTGCATCACGTTGGCAAAGCTGACCAAAATTTTGGGTGCAATTCTTTGATAGTGGTTTTATTCAGGCTCCTGTTGCAGCCAAGGCTTTCAAATACATATACCAGGTGACTCCAAATAAAGGGACTACTTCAAATTTGCAATAAAATGGCAACTAATGCATATCTTACAGTGAAACTTTACAAACAGTGGGACCACATAATTGCATTTAATGTGTTAAAAAATCAATAATATTGGTTTGCAATGTGCAGAGTTTTGACAGTTATTCTATATGTTGTTTCAGCATGCTGAAAACTGAAGTTAAAATTGTGTGATAACATTTTGAAATTTCTTGCAATGAATAGCTTTGATGTAAGAAAAAATTGTTTCATTCATGTCAGGAAAGTTTTCCTGATGATGAGATGTATGGAAGAACTTCTTGTTAAAATCTTTACTCCATACTTTTGTGCAGTTCTTTTAAAAGTGCTTCAATATTGGATTTTTTTTGGGTTTTTTTTCCCCTTTTCCAATCAGTTCTTATAGTTTTGGTTTGAAAAATGTTATTGGAGCACCATGCCTGTCCCATCATCCAAAGAAAGCTTTGTGAGACCACTTAATATGGCCGGCTTGAAAAGAATTAATAACATTGTTCAGGGACGTCCTGCATTTTGATCTGTCAATGATGTGCAAAAAAAAAGATTGTATGAAAAATATTTTTTCACAATGTTTATCACCTCTTGTCTCTTTTAAGCTTGGAGAATTGTCTGAGGCAGAAGATGCCCTGTCTGAAGCAAATGTTTTGAACAATAATGATCCACAAGTTTGGGCTTATCTATCTCTTGTATGCTTGAAGACAAACCGCAGACTAGAAGCTGAGCAGGCCTACAAATATGCCATCAAAGTAAGTATTTATGTGCTGTTTGTTTCTCTCATTCAAAAGTTTCAGATCAAAATTATTACTTTTTACCATTTGATTTTATAAAATTAATATAGGTTTTTATAACATATTTTATATTATGGAAAAATGCCAAACCTAATGTCTTGATTCCCTCTTATAGCTTATAGATTATAACTAGATTACTGCACTCAGTGTAAGTGTTAATTGCCTTGATAAAGTTGTGCTTTGAGTTTTGAAAATTAGAAAGGAAATATTCAGAAGTTTTTTAACATGCCTTTCTCCTTTTACCTCACTATTTCAGCTCAACTTGGATGAAGGTCCACTCTTGGCAGAGATTCATAGAGAACAAGTTGCTCATGGATTTGGAAATCCAGCTTTTTGAAAAAATACAATTTTGAAAAGAGATGAACTCCCATACAAATTTTAAAGGCTAAAAAATGATGACTGAGAAAGTTTCAGTGGTATTAATATCATGAGGCAGATGCTAAATCTGTTTGTGACACAGTGTTGGAAGATTTTTCCTTAGGACAACCTTGCATAGGTCTTGATACTTTTTTTCTCTTAAAGGGGGAAAAGACTGCTTTTTCAGCTTGCCAATTGCTAATTTTGATTCTCAAAGATTGTCAATCAATAATGGGTGAGGTAGAAAAAAGCATGCTGATCTTTGAAGAATTATAATTCTGTAACTGTATACACTATCCAGTTTGAATTAACCATGCTTAGTTCAAGTACACTTCTATAGAGTATTTCTGTAAAACTGAAGAGAAAATGATACACAAATGTGTTTGGATCAACCGTTTATCCCATTACTAGTGTGTAATATCAATATCACAAACTATAGAATATGTTATACTTTTGAATGATCTCTGAAAAAAGTTATCAGGATAGGAACATCTAATTTTTTTACTAGGGCTGAGACAACCATTCAAATTATGTGTTTTTAAACCATTTTTTTTTATTTTGACCTCATTTCTAGAATTTGGAAATTTGGCTCAGGTAGATTCAGCAAATTGGTTTTTCTGACTATGAAAATGAGATTTTAAAAACAATTCTCACTATCTACTTAAAAGTCAGTACAGTTTATGAAAACCTGAATAGTTGCAACTCATTGCATTGATTCTGATGTTTCTATCATTACTACTTATCAAGTCACTACTAGTCACAAGAGGGATTTTTAAAAAGCCCAATATGCAGCAGCTAAGAATATTTACCCCAAAACATCCTGTTGCTAATCAGACATTTGTGCATCTCTGTCTTTGAAATCTCAGAGCAATGTGTGAATTCAAGCATGGTCAATTTCAATCGGATAGAGTACATGGCTACAGACTATAAGTCTTTAAAGTTTAGGAAGTTCTTGTCAATTTTTTTTGTCTCACTTGCTATTTTTTAAAAATAAATGTACTCATAAAATTATGTAAATGGCAGGATTCTTTGAAACATTTCTCTGTAGGTATGTCTAAGATCAAATTGCCTGCAAGCAGTTTCCATTACACTCTTCAATTGTACTGAGGACAAAACCAATAAATACCAGAAAGGAATTGAGCTCTTATTTTTGATTTTTACCTTTGCAGTTTTAGAGAACAACACCACAAAAATTAAATCAAAATTTAAAAAATGCATAAGAATGCAAAATGATGTTTGTGGATTTATAAATAATGATTATTAATTCATTCAAGAAAGTAACAGATGAAACAATGAGATTGACTGTCACTAAATTAAAACAGCAAGGATAAAAGTAACAATTTCTTATAAATGACTTAATAAATTCATATCATACAAATACCAAATGATGTGTACCAATTGATATTGAGCTCAAAACAGGCTAGACAAGGTGCATCAAATACAAGGCATTCCCCAATAACTTTTAGCATGCCATCTCAAATCTCTCAATCCAAGTACCATCACATTGTTGAACAACTAACCAACTAGTCTTCGGTTCATAAACAAACTCACTCTTCAAAACTATAGCATATCACCAGTGAAGAATTCCTACATGGATTGTTTTTCTCTGATAAAAATGATGGCTCAGTGGTTAACACAGCTCGCTACATGCGAGAGTCAAGCAATCATGATTGTGGCCAGCGTTTGTAGTGGTGATGTGTAGGGTCACTTCCCAGATCTGCTGCCCTATGTACAGCCTCTGGCCATTGATGTTGTGCCCTTGGGTAAGGCACTTTACCACACTTACCTCATCCTATCGGAGATGGATGTAAAGCTTGGGGATACCCCTGGTTGTAGATCAGATAACCTTATCTCTATCTGAAATATTGTGACTGTTTGTCTCGTTATGCTTTCCATGTTGGTTGTCTGCTAGGGATATGGTATTGTAAAGCGCTTAGAGTATGGTGATGACCGTGGATAAGTGCTAAATTAATGCTATTTCTAATTTTTTTATTTTTAATTTAATGTGTTGTAAAAAAGTCACACACAGTATTAATTTTTTCCCCTAAACTTTATACTTTAAGGTAGAATCTGGCTGGTTACATATTACTTCCCTCTTCCTCTGGTATGGTTGCTTCCCAAAAGCTCTAGTTCTGTGACAAAGACATGATATCCCCTCACCCCCCACCCATCCCCCTTGTTACCACATTGAGTAACTAAAATTTAAGGGACATGTGTGGCAGACTCTATTATTGTATTAATGAAAATATGAAAAGGAATATTTATGATATATGTAAATGTAAGCAACATTTTAACTAACAAATAGAAAAAAAGACAAGCAATTGACAAGTAACATCAACAATCAGTAGTAAAACAAATTCTTGGTACGAATGAGTCAGTGGGTAGGTATATTATTGACAGAAAAGAATGGTGGCCATAGAAATGTTTATAAAGAGTATTGTTTTGTTTTGTTATCCATATTCTGTAATATTGCCTTAGCAGTGTCTGGGCCTCAGTTCAAAGGAGCCGGGAGGAACTCTGGATCACAAGAAATGAAGATAGGCATAGGATCGGTCCACCGTGCTTATAAAGAGCTATACCAAGTCAATATGATTGTAGCATAAGATGAAACATATTGAGGAGTTTATGAAAGAGAGCAACAAATAGCTTCCAGGAATGAAGAAATGACCTATGAAGAGAGACTTTGAAGATTAAAGATACCAACATTGACATACATGTGAGTAAGGGGAATTCGGTTTAAGTACCCATTGAAACTTTTGAATGTGTTGTTCGGTGAAGAAGCAGAGAATCTATAAAGCAGGTGGTCAGAAAAATCTTCTAAAAACTGAACGAGAGGAAAAAATTTGAAGCTTCATCCCAAAAGAGGAAGATTAGATTTTAGAAAGTTTGCCTTTAGCATGAGGGTGAAACAAGTTTGAAACAGTCTTACACCCCCAAAAAAGTTTTGAGGGCAAAGAGAGTCTATTTATTCAATTAGCTGACAGACAAATTCTGGGAAAATGAAGAGGCCAAGTACGACTTCAAAGCCAAAACAAAGTGTGGCTTATCCAATAAAAGAGGTCCTGGGAAGAGGATCTTTCAGAACCATCACTAAGGACAACAACTAGTCAAACTTCTTCTTGGTCATTATTTATTTAAAAAACCTAAACTAAAGAAACCTGACCAAAGACTGATCAGGGGATCAAAGGAGTATTGATTGAAATAGAGGAGACATGGAGAAGGAAAATAAAAGATAAAAGGAGCTTAATACTTTGTTTTTTGGCTAACTTCTGAAGCACCCAATAATATTGAGTAAATAGATAAAGTGGATGGGAGAAGAGGTTTGCTTTTTCTAAGGTAAAGAGAGCATTTAATGACAAGATACGGAATATATTTATTTACTATTTATTTTAATATTTATTGGGATCTGCTATCCCATGCTGCACTGTGTGTGAACTGTAAAACATTACTTTCCAAACTTCTTACCACATCAAATACCTGAGAGCTGTAGTTAAACAGAAGGAGTAACATTTTCTTTAACAACTTTCTCTCTTATTCTTGTCAGCAGTTGTGTATTTTTAGTATGAACTATGAAGGAAAGTTATCAACGGCAGCAACAACAACAACAATAACAACAACAAAAAAGGATAATTAAAAATAGATATTTAGTGGTGAGTTGATTGTGTTCTAGTCATTCAGTCAATTATTAAGTAGTTTGCTTTTGAATTACCAAAGGTTTCATCAAGTAAAAATAGCTTCCAAAATCATAGTGAAGACTGCTGAAGGGATTTAAGTGTTTAAAAGACATTTGAAAACTTATTGGCATACAGTGAAAGTAAAAGTGCTTTAGTTCAAACTAAATGAATAAGTTTTCACCTGATCGGATCATGCTTAAAGATTTTTTCTATCGGGAGAAGGCTTTAAAAAAAAATCAACGTTATTCTTAAAATGAAATGAGACAATTATTTTGTATGATTTCTTGGGGGTTAAAATCGTCATATTTTAAGATAAATAAACCCCACAAACAGGACAAATATTATATATGCTATTTACAAATACAATTGATGATGAAGGTTTTCACAACAGGTGGGATGACAGGAGCCTGCATCATTTGCTGTGCTCAGATTTGTTTACATGCGAATTATGGACACATATATACAACAGTCAATAAGTCAAAGAGAACGCCTTGTGTGATCAGTTTCCCATTTCACAGAGAATCTGGATCAAAAGAGAATGAACTAATGTGAAGATGGCAACGGACACAGTTGAGTTCAGTGACAATAAATAATTACCACCACTCTAAATCAACTTGTATTAAGATTTGTCTCTGGAAAAAAAAGTTTATTTAGACTGATATTCCCAATATAATTATTAACCAACCAAAAAAAGTTGGGTGGCAAGAAGGGGGAACTTTTCAAATTGCATTTGAACTGCAGATTTTATAATCATGTACACCAAGTTAGTGAAAAGAAAAAAAATCATCCTTAGTATTTGGAGATTATTAGAGATATTCCTCTGCGTTGGTTCAAGTGGAATTTATCATACCATGTGACTCTCCAAAAAGGGACCAGTCCAAATCAGCAATAAAATAATAAACGATGCACCTATCGCAATGCGAATGTAGATGGTGCGAAAAACTGACTGCAAGAAACGTTCAGTTCTATTGGCTTATCATGAGCAGATTTATGGCAGTTATTCTAGATGTTGTCCTTGCTTGGCAAGCGGTAATACAATGTTTAAAATGCGTTAGATTTTGGAATTTATCCCTAGGATTCGTTCTAATACATTGAAATGTATCCCTAGGAATCGCTTTAATGTAAGTGGAAATGTTTCTCCCAGTTCTTCACGACTTTTAAAAGTACTTCCACAATATCTTATCATCAGGTTACCCTTCCTGAATCGAAAGAAACAATTGCCGCTTGCATCAGAGCGACTCCTTAGAGCGATTTATTTCAGAATGTCTGCCGGCCAAAATCAATATAAATTATTTCTTGCCACAATAAATGCGGTTAGCAGGTTTCACTTTTTCTTAATTTCCATAGCAATGTGGGCTTTGGTTATGATTCTATAGCAGATTTGCAGTGGCTCTTATTTTGGGGTCACCGGTATAGCCAGAGATAAGGCATTATCTACTCTGGTGTAACACAACCCTTTTTTGTTTTTAATTGTGGAATTTCCAACAGGTATCCCCCCCCCCCCAAAAAAAAAAACAAAAACAAACAAAAACAACAAAACAAAACAAAACAACAACAAACCCCCCCCAAAAAAAAACAAAAAACAACTAACAAACAAACCCAACAAAAAAAAACAACAACAAAAAACAACAACAACAACAAATAAACAAACAAAAACAACAACAAACGAACAAACAAAAAAACAAACAAAAAACCTGAAAGAAAACAAAACAAAACCAAAAAAAACCAACCAACCACAAACAAAAACACCCCCTCCCAAAACAAACAAACAACAACAAAACCAACAACAACAACAATTAATAAGATTTGTGTAAGCTTCGATCAAGAATATCAACAGCTTGGAAATGATAAAGGAAAGACAGATCTTGTTCATAAGTTAGGACCTGGTAGGCTTTGGCCTTGAAATGCCCTGTATAGAATCCTTAACTTTCACTCAATAGCACAAGAAACTTTAAAATAGCAAAGGCATAAATCGTTGCAGTGCAAATTATAACGAAAATACAGGTTGGTTAGGAAAACGTGTAAATACTTTTCAGTCGTTGGACCACAGATCTGGAACTGTTCCATTTCAATTGAGGAACCAGCCAACCTTGCAGAGTTTTAAGTCAAAATTGAAACATTTTTACTTAACATCTACTTATTTTTAGACTGAAAGTTGGTCATCCTCTGGTTTTAAATAACTTGTAGTTCCCTCTTAACTTGGTTAATTTGGTTTGCTGATTAGATTGTATTCTTGTATATGTTTTCACACAGTAAATGATCATGTGAGGGAGGGGGAGAGAGAGAGAGAGAGAGAGAGAGAGAGAATCTTGTGAAGCGCATAATATGCATAATATTATAGCAAACATATTGTTTTGGTTTTGCGCTATAGAAATGTTGTGTATTATTGTTATTATTATATAGTCTGTTAATTGAATTTATATTGTGTATGTGCGTGCGTGCGTGCGTACGTGCGCGCGCGCGTGGGTGTGTGTGTTTGTGTGTGTTTACTCCCACCTGATATACAATGTATGGCAAAGCACTAAGAATCAATAATGCCTTGCTTACTTCAGTCATTTTAACGCGGTTATTTAACTTTTAGTTGAATACTCAAGATTAGTATGATAGAATCTTAATCTTAAAATGCAAAGTTGACGTGAAGATGAGGAGTCCACTTTTTTAAATTATCTATTCTTATTTTGAGATTGGTAAAAAAAAATAGTATAAAATAAATGTCATTTGGAGTAGAGAGAACAGGATAGTGTCTCTTCATGGTGCCATTGTTTCCGGGCTGGTTCTCATGCACGTCTCCTGGCAAGATCTGAGGGAGGAAAACCTGTTATAGTTTCCACCACATCCGTGGAATGTGAAAGGCTGACAAGACTGTGAGCGCCCATTGAAATAATAGCTCAAAATCTGATAGGTACAGGCCCCTGGGTCCAAGGGTTGGGCACACACATAATGGGCAGAGTCTGACGTCAGCGGCCTGACCATCTCCACGTCGTTATTTAATTGCTGGCTACGCAAGAATTGGCGGAAGACGGGAGAGTCAATTGGGGTGAAGTGACGAAGTTGGCCTGTCCTGGAAGAGTTCGTTTCGTAGTTGTTTTTATTGTTGTTGTTTTTATTTCTGTGCCGAGAAATCATTTTCGTCTTGTCAAATTTTGGCGCCATGCACCGTCTTCTACATTCTCGCTTTGATCTGAAATTGTTTCCATTTGGTTGGCACCCTCCAAATCCAAACTGTTCACACCTTTTCGTTAAAGAGTTGTAGAAAAATCTGGGAATCAGGGCTCTGCAGGGTCCTATTTTCTTGGGAAGGAGACAAAAATTTCTGGAGTTTTCGGGTGGTTGCGGTGTTGTCATTTGAAAGGATTCGGTGAAATCACCAATGGAAGGTATAACATCAGCTGTATGGCTTTGAGGAATGCTGTTCCCATTGCTTTGTCTGGCCGCGTAATTGTCGAAGTAATTGCAAGACCTTTCACAAGAGGCCAATGAGCGGAAATTGTTACGATTTCCACCACAACCACCGTATTGAAAACTCTGACATTGTTTCGTGACTTTGTTGAAGAAGAATCTGGGTAGCATGGCAAAGCAAGGCCCCCTATCTGGAGTTTGTTGGCAATGTCTTGGCGGCGGTGGAAGCGCACCCTTGACATTTCCAATTCCACCGTGAGGTTGGGCAGGTCCCGGGTTCATTATGTTTTTTCCCGGTCTCTTTTTAACCTCGTGTGTCGGTTCATTGGCCTCCAAGCCGACGTCGAATCTGCTGTTTTGAACTGAGTTGGCACACACGATTCTACACAAGCTTTCTGTTTTAAAATTATTCCTGTTCCCTCCACAGCCTCCGTAAACAAATCTTTGGCACCTGCCGTTTCTTTATTATAATAGAATCTAGGGAAATAAGCACGGCATCTTCCCGTTTTGAAGTTTTCAAAACAGAATGATGGAGCTTGGACTGAGCTTCGTGGTTCAGTTGTGGTTTCTACCTGTGGAGGCTCGTCGATTCTCGATGGAAGCTCTGTCAGATAATCTCTTCGTAGTTGTTGTTCTGCTTCATTCAGGCTCAGTGGATGAGACGAAGTCTGTTGCTGCACAGAGGATGTCAGCGTCAGGGGTGGTCGACTCAAACGGCTGTTGCTTGTAACGTCGCTGAAGCCATTGGTTCTCACAGGCTGCGAAGGCACACATCTGGCAATCCGATTTACGGTGATGCATTCTGGTCGATCCATCGGACACTGAACTCCCTGTATATGACGATAAATTGTAGAATGTTCATATTTTATTTATTATCGTATATTGTTATCCTATAATTACATTTGATAATAGCAAGAAGTAAGTGAATAAGAACTCTTTGAATACGGACTTCATTGCATTCTTGTCAAACTATCATTTGAATTTGAACCTAATGTCGTGTCTTCATTAATTCAAATTTCCTAGCTCTAAATACCCACATGAAAAGAGTGAATTCAAATTAAGCCACCTGCCAAAATGAAGGCCCCCAAAAATAAATAAAAACAAACAAACAAACAAACAAAAATCCAAAAACAAACACCCTCCCCCACGAAAAAAACAACCCCAAACAACCCCCCAACCCCCAGCCCCAAAAGAAAACAAAACAAAAAAACAACAACACCAACCTACCTACCTACCTACCTACCTATCTATCTATCTATCTATCTATCTATCTATCTATCTATCTATCTATCTATCTA
>JBCIKM010452476.1:0-10403 GCA_039654465.1 Melibe viridis | reverse complement strand
CCCCCCCCCCCCCCCCCCCCCCCCCCCCCCCCCCCCCCCCCCCCCCCCCCCCCCCCCCCCCCCCCCACCCCCCCTCTGTAGAAACCTTTGAAAAGGCTCACACTGTTCACGAGGCAGACTCTGACAAAGGAAACACACAGACATCAACAAGAACAACAAAAAACAACAAAAGCAACAACAACAACAATAACAACAACAACAACAGTATCAACGCACCGGAAATGCAAGTATTCGTCGCCCAAAGAAGCATTGCAACAACAAAAAATCTATATAAAAAATAAATAAATAAATAAATAAATATATAAATAATTGTTAACCAAGGGAAATAGCTCATGTAATCCCATCCATAAGAAGTCAGTGATACATTATTACTTCCCTTGTAATTAGACCGAGAGACGATCCCATTACCCGCTGGGCTCCTCGTGCTTTGGAGTGATGTCGCAGATCGGTCTCCGCCACTGATTTCCAGGGAAATTGGTGTTGAATTAACCCTTGCCATACTTGTCCCGTCCAGACAATGGAGCGCATCCTCCTGTGATTGCCTATTGGGCCCTACGTGTTGAGATGAAGACCTGCTAGACTGTTCCGATGAAACAAAAGCCTGGACCTGGTGCTTTAGGGACACGTTTTGATCATCTCCCTTGCACTTAAGTTCAGCCCCCTGGCATTCTGGCATTCAGTGAATTAATTCAAAACCGTTCAAAACCGAGCATGTGTAGTAAAGAGCACAAGCAATCAATTAATACTTAAAAATAAGAAGTATGGGGAGGTTGAACTTCGTTATCAACATTTTGATCAAAATAAATCTACCTAGAGTTACTGCCAAAGTATAAGCCAGCTGCTCCCAACCTCTTGTCTCTCACGACCAAGGCATACTCTAACGAGAGCAACTTCTGACTGCCATGCAACTCCCGAATGACCGCTCCACGACTCCCCTCCCCACCCCCCCCCCCCCTGGCTAATGCTATGTGACTCCCGAGGGAATCGGGTTGGGGACCCCATGGTTTAAGCGAAAACGTTTTAAAACAATCGTGCAGTGATAGTAATTTAGCTAGTTTTATACAGTTATAACCAATTAAATCCCCTTTTTACTTCCATTTAACTTCGTTTGCTCTGAGATGTATTCTACCTCAACCATTTTCATTCTTCTTCGTACTCGATCCTGCCTTCCCTACCAAAGAACCGATCGGTGGCTACCTTCTAGAAAATAAATCACCTCATAGATTTCACCCTTGGCAGTGCTCGAACCTGTATCCTTTCAGCTCGAACCTGTATCCTTTCAGCGGAGAAACTGCCAGATCGCTTTCCCTTTGGAGAATTTCATTTTATCTCTGGCGTGCGAGGAGGAGGAGGAGGAGGGGACGCAAACAGAAGTGGACTAAAACTAAAACAAATTTTTCCTTGAATAGCTGATTAATTTAGAAAAAAAGAAGAAGAAAGAAACTAAAGCAGAATAAAAAAAAATTGAAAAAGAAAGTTTAAGGTTGTTCAGCTGATTAGGTAGTTATTCCTTGTTGCACTGCAGATGATGCTTCGGTGGTCACAGACTTTCCCTTGTAAGCACAGAGACCTTCTTATAATACATTTGTACATGATGATAAATGTTATAAGGTTCTCTCTCTCTCTCTCTACAAACCGGAATGCTTGAAACAACGAGTGGCCGTATAGGAGAGAGAGAGAGAGAGAGAGAGCGAGAGAGAGGGAGAGAGGGGGGAGAGAGAGAGAGAGAGAGAGAGAGAGAGAGAGAGAGAGAGAGAGAGAGAGAGAGAGAGAGAATGGATATTATCCATTTTTGTGCGCCTAGAGCGACCCCGGTGGATTGGGCGCGTAAGAAATAAACTACATTATTATGATTATTATTATCATCATCATCATCATCATCATTATTGTTAGTATATTATTATTATTATTATTATTATTGTTGTTGTTGTTATTATTATCATCATCATCATCATCATAATGATTGTTATTATTATTATTATTATTATTATTATTATTACTATTATTATTATGATTATTATTATTATTATTGTTATTATTATTATAGGCCTTTTCCGAGAAAGGAGCAACATTGAACTTATTGGAAGAGCAGCAATGGGGTCGGAGATCAGTACATAGAGATGGATTACTTTGGCCAACTCCGCTCTTATTCTTTACTAAGCGAAGTGAAATGAGCCACGCGCGGCGCAGAAAGTATGTCACGCCGTATCTTCTATAGTCTGTATCTCACACCGCATTGTGTCTCTACTTGTTAACTAGAGTTTTCTGTAGTATTTCCGCTTTAAGACCCTAGTGAATGCATTTCCTTGTTGATGGGATCTTTGTTTTTATAGGAGGAGGAGGAGGAGGAGGAGACGAAAATGAAGGAGGAGGAGGAGGAGGAGGAGGAGGGGGAGGGGGAGGAGGAGGAGGAGGAAGAGGAGGAGGAGGAGGAGGGGAGGAGGAGGAGGAGGAGGAGACGGAGGAGGAAGACGAAGAAGAAGAAAAAAGAGACGAAGAAATAATGAATCAGTGGATAAACTGATGGATGAGAAAAAAAAAAGTATTGATAGAAGGAGAGCGACTGTCATATGCTTTGCATACCATACTATGCTTATGTAAATGTTGCGGCTTTTCTCTTTACTCCCCAACTATGGCCTTCGTTGGTAGCATCCCTGTTTTGGTTTTTTTTAAAGAAATGATGAAGTCTGATTGTTGTGAGCCAAATCGAGGAGAGAAATTTAACGGCACACTTTTTCTCACTTCTGCAAGACATTGTAATGTCATCTGTAACCTAAGTCATTCTTTTGATTATTTTGGCCGTCACTCCTGTTGTAACTTGAATCGCTATTATTATTATTATTATTATTATTATTATTATCATTATCATCATCATCATCATCATCATCATCATCATACTATTATTATTATTATCATTATTATTATTATTATTATTATTATTATTACCATCATCATCATTTTTTTTATAGGTAAGGATCACATGGCGAAATTAACAAGTGGATAATACATAAAGAGTCACTGTTTTCCTTCTTTTTTTGATCCAAAGGAATTGAACAGAATGCTAGCTCATGACATTTTATCTTTGAATATATAGCTCTGCGCCCTTTTGATCTATATATTGGTTTTGATACGTTTGTTAAAATCGTGAACAGACCCTTCCGACTCCATTGTCATAGAGGTACAACAAGAGTGGGGTAAGAGTACTGTACGTCTGTAGCAAAGACAGAAGGCGAGGTATGCAACAAATGGATTTCCGGTAAAGAAGAAGAAAAAAAACCCACCAAAAATTTTTTTATTCCAAATTCCTCAAATTTGATACTTAACGTCCGTTTGGCGAGAAAAAATGGTTTGGTAAGTAGGAACTTTTTAAGCATATTTTTTCACTTTTTGGTGGGCAAATCCTACAAGTTCCATGTTACTGTATTTGTTCCATAACATGTAGCATGAGTTTCATTTGGGGTGGGGATCAACTTTAAAGATTGGATTTTAGAGCACTTTTCGGGGCAAATCTTGGATTCTGGTCCTGGATAACTGTTTTTTTTTTTTGTTAAACGATATTATTTTCAATTCTTAGCTCTTTTAAGCGAAAAAAATGTTAAAGTGTTGGCAAGTTTCTAAGACATTTGGCAAGTTTTCGTGACTGATTTGGCAAGCTGCTCTCAAAAACAAAACAACTGGCAACTCTGACCCTGAACTTCAGCGGTTGTCTTGGAGAATTTCAAATTGTAAAAAAGTCGTTACCTTGGTGAAACCGTCAAAAAGCAGAACAACGAACAAACATTAACAGACTGGATTACATGGGAGTGAAGTGTGCTTATGTGGGCAGTTTTTATCCAAGGTATTTATTCTTTTCTCTTCATTCGTTGTGCCGCCTTTTAAAAAAAGTTAAAAACGTAGTCAAGGCTGAGAAAGAACGCAGAGAACCCCAAGATACATGTAGGGCTAGACTAGGTGTTGGCTCAGAGGCAGAAAACAAAGTTGATGAGTAGATTATTATTGCTTTTTAATATGCAACCTTGTATTCTTGCTGTTTTTAGTGAGAAGCCTACCTCTTTATGTTAGACAATGGCAAAGCCTCCAAGCCCAACCGGGACAGTCACTGCTGATGTGGAAGAAGCAAAGAAAATGGAGATGACATTCTGCAACCAAGTATCGGATCATGAATACACAGAGATGACTTCATCAGAGACTGACAAAGCTTTGGGAGTAAGATTCTGTTTCTGTATTGTGTCATAATTTGATGAAAGTGTCACTGTTCTTCACACCTGTAAATTTAAGACAATTGCCTTATTTTCGTCCAAAAATTATCACATCATTACCGTCAAGCTAATTTTATAAAGTTTGTAATTGTCACTTCTTTTTATCCTAATTCATTAATTTCTGTCTCGTGCTCTGGTCGCTCTGTCTTCAAACCATTTTCCAGTGGATTCATTTTGCCATTATTCTTCTCCACTGGTTGATTGAAACCTGAACTATGTTGCACGAAAGGTTCCATGCTAGTTGGTGCGAACTTCACTCGCGCAAAGCCCTTACTGTTGGTATAATTTGCAGGCTTCCGTGGAGGCGCAAGTGCATGGTGTGAGAAGTCACAGTCTTGTCCATGGAGAGAGCCATTAGGCTAACACCCCTTTTCTCCTCCCATCCATCCGAATTAGTAATAAAATAGAGCGATGGAGGAAATGTGATTTGTGATGACTTTTCCGAATTATTAAATATTATATGAACAACTTTCGGCAAAAATGATAATTGACCTGGTTTATCCGGTGAAGGAGATATCTAGGTCTACCCAAATAGGGAAAACTTTTACAACCCATGTGGCAGTTGCAGGGTTGTTGGCACGATGTTGCAAACAGCATTTGGATCCCACTCTCTTCAGCATGGGGGTCTTTACACCTTTCCCAGCCCAGATATCCAAATTGAAGAGCCAACTGTATATAGATTGACTCAGTAAGACATAAAAGTATTATTTGTGTATTGTGGAAGACCCATTATCAGGAAAAGATCAAGGCCTGGTGAGCTGTGGGAGTCTATTGACGCACTTCATAGCTCAAAGTTGTCATACAATCAGTCTAAATATTGTTGCTCGAGGCTTGTCCCGTTAGCTGTGAACAGCCAGCAAGAGATGAAAAGAGTATTGTCTCATTTGATATAATTTTGTGGTTCACATAAGGAAAGTATGTTTAATGCTTGAAAAAAGCAAACTGTATTAGTTTGAAACATAATGCCTTTTTCTGTTTACCCAGGAACTGTGTCATCTGTTGGAAACAAATCCTGAGATATATGCAAGAATCCTACGCAGAAGGAAACAAGATGAACTGGAAAGCAGCGGGCCTGTTTCATTTATGAAGGTCAGCTCTTACAACTAACTTGACAAAGGCAAGGTTTGATTGTTTTAATCAAAGTTTTATACAAACACAGAGATCAAAGTTATAAATTTCTAGCATGAAACCTAAAGCCTAAAGTTCCTGCTGGTTGCATCAAAAGTTGTCTGTCTGCCTGGGTTTTGGTTTTTTTCTTCTTTTCATTTGTTTTAACAAGAAGGCTAACACCATGACTAAATGAGCAGCGCAATGAGAAAATGGCACACAAATCATCTTACTGAGCTAATACAATACTATCAGAGAGGGTGTGAGCAGTCCCTGTGGTAGTAAGGCGACTAATTTTAGGCTATTATTAATTATGATAGATGTGTTTGTGTGTGGTGCCAAGCTCCCCCCCTCTCCTCTTCCATCCATTCGGCTTAGTTGCACTGTTGTGGCACGATAAAGTGACCAAGTGGTGTTTGAAAAGCCTCACCTTCAATGTGTGTTAGGTCGAGTAGTTGAAAATGAAGAGAGGCAAGCTAAATATTCTCTTATTTTTAATGTTATTACCCTTTTGAAAGGATTTTACCACCCCATTCTGTCCCAGAGTATTGACTTCATCAGAAACTAAAATACTAAGATAAAGAAGGATAAACAATGGGATCGCTGCAATGTGTTGACCGAGAGTTGATTTGAAACGAGGTGACTTTATCCGGATTCCACTGTACGTTGAATACTCACTTTTGGGCTTGTCTTGTAAGAATTTGAAATCCCCATAGTGATGTTTACATCCAGTAATACTGTTGTTTTCCTTTCCCCTCAGAGTAAAGTCCTTGGTCTGGTCAAAGGTGAGGAGTTCAGACAGAGCCTGGTCAGTGATGCAGAGTGTATGCGGCAGATTGACGCTCTCAAGGCAGACATTTGCAAGACATTCCAGGAGGTTGAAGGTTTGTATTTCCTTACAACATTCAATCTTCTTTTCTTTTTCTAATCAAAGTCTTTGTTGTCAGATGTCTGCTGTGTTTTATTTAGTTCATTGTTTTGTTGTTTCTTCTCATTGCCTGAGTAAACTTTTTTGTTTGTTTTTTCGTATTTAGATTATCTTTTTTTCCCCCAGGATAACTTCAGAAACTCAAGGCTATTAATTTATAATATTGTATTTGGAAGTGAATTATTGGGATTAATTAATTTTATCCATCCCTTTAGCTTTGACACAAACAATGCGTGAAGAGTATTAAGAGAATTTGTTGAAAATGCTTCCTCTGACTAGAACTATAGATCCACCACGAACAATTTGTTCATGAAGAATCTTTAGTGAATTTTTAACTTATTTGCTGGCTCTTTTGTTTTCCATTGATGAAATAATATTTATTTTGGAAGTCATAAATCATATTTTTATTATCATTTTTTGTTGGTGTAATTCATTAAATTTTTTTTCCCTATCACTTGTTGAATTGATTATACATATTTTTCCCTTCTCTTCAACAGAGCTGAAGAATGAACCAGTCCGATATTCCAAAAGGATTTCCTCAAAGCACAAGGCAAAAAGCAAGATGGAGATTTGAAAATTACAAACCCAGGTCTTCCCTCGCTCTCCTCACCCCAACATCCAAATACCACTCCTTCACTACTAGTTTAGGAGGATTCTCCATTTAATGAGTTCCCATTTTTAAATGATAGTGCTTTTATTTTAATCATCTCTTTTAATGTATATAGGAAATTTGTCTACTTTTCATTGCAGCATCTGTTGAGAACATAGCATTTGAGATAATGTAGCTGCAGTTTCAAAACACCTTTTTCCTCATAAGGTTGTCCTGCCAACCCCTTGTAAAAGCAACATCTGGCTGCATGGGGAAAAAAAACAACGGTCCATTCCTTGAAAGGTGTTTAGGCTGACACTTCTTGTCTTATCTGCTCAGGTCCAGTCCTTAATCTGCTACTGTTCTGGTTCTGTAGGATTTAAACTGTTGTCAATCAAGTCAGTGATGTCTGTGGCCATGCCGTTTTCGGGTTGTTTTTTTTTTTTACTTTAGTTGGTCTTCTTGTCGGTTTCTCCAATTGCTGCCCACATCTTGCAGGTTTTTTCAGTTTTCTGAGCTTTCACCAATGGTGACAAACAGATACGGATGAGTGGAATGTTAGACTGATTTAGATTCTGGCTAGTCATTAGAGACAGGAAGGAAACTGGGAGTTGCGAAGAATATTTTTTGAAGAAAAAAAAAACAAAAATCTTTCTACTAAAGAGTTGTGTTTTTAGGCAGCAGCTTCAATAGCAACTTGACGTAGAAAGTATAACTGTAATTTCAAGGAATAGCTAGATCAATTATTTGACTCAAGGCAGCAGTAAATAATTTTGCATTGAGCTTGTATCCATATTACACAATCATTTTTCTCTCTTAGAGATTATTTCATTGTAAATAATATATAAGGTGAGTGAAAAAAAAAAGGCCCAAAACCAGAGCATTCAAAAGCCTGTGGTATGGTTAATGTAAGTGAAACAAAACTCTGCATAAGCAATAATTAAAAGCTTAATAATACATGTGCCAAATTTCCATGCACTAGCATCACAGAAATGTTAGATATGACTGTCTTATTCAGACTACCAGAAAACTCCCAAATCAT
The DNA here is from genome assembly GCA_039654465.1 of Melibe viridis. Classification (NCBI taxonomy): domain Eukaryota; kingdom Metazoa; phylum Mollusca; class Gastropoda; order Nudibranchia; family Dendronotidae; genus Melibe; species Melibe viridis. The sequence continues at coordinate 2,478 of JBCIKM010452476.1, read as the reverse complement.
CTGCATCCCGGCACTACTCCGAAGAGGGCATTAAGCACAAAGCTTTACTGAAGCCATGATGTTAATTTTATAATTATGAAAATTTGTGAAAAAATTGTTTTTGTGGTTTTATTTATTGTTTAAAAATTTCACATCTGTGTCTTTAGTACTTTTTTGTTACTGCACCTGAAAGCGGGAATAAGCGAATTGGTACAGGATGTTAAATTCGACACAAAACTTAAAACTCTAGGTTTGATAAAGTGAACAATCTCATGTGAAAAACCATCTAACTTTCACACTCGTCTACAATCTCGATCTGAGTGAACCTATTTTTCAGATGAGTTTATTTTGGTGCCATAATGTTCTATACAGCTGATCTTAATTGGCCAGGTGTGTATTGCAACATTTGTCATATAAACATGAAGCATATTATCGGGAAGTCTTGATAAAACGGTAATAGGTATCTCATTCGTCTATTACGGCAGTGCATTAAAACTTTGCATTTGTAAAATTAAGATTATTGAGTTTGCAGAATTTTGTTTAACTATATTAATTATAACACAGTTTTTAGTGCCCTGTTTTGCACCTGTTACTTTTTTTTCATGCACTGATATTTGTACATGCCTGTTCCACAACTTTTTTAAATGAAAGTCATTTGCCTTTTAAGCCTTAAACTTAAAGATTCCTGTACTTTATTTATTATCAAAACAAAATGATGTTTTGGTTTTAAACGGTCTCCTGGAGTGACCACAGCAATAATAATACTAAATGAATTTGTGAATTAATCTTCAAAATTAATACTAATCTTAAATAGTCTTTCATTGTATTTTTTTAATCCCCAATTTGATCCACTTGTTGAGAGCGGAGACAAGTGTTGCTTGTTCTTACTTGGAAGTATAGGCCTTTTATATGACTCAAAGTGTGTAAAAAATAGTGCTTGGTGCATATCTGTCTGTCTCCACCATTGGTGCTAGATTCTCTTCTCATTTGAATTTATATAGCGCCAGCAACCGTTTCAATAGTGCTCACTCACCTTAAACTGGGCTTTGTCTGGTTTCTGACTCTGGTCTTCTTGGCATCTTCTTGTCAGGGTGCAGAAGTTCCCTCCTCTGTCCAGTCAGAGTGAGTGAGATAGGTCAAGGCTTGGGCTGAATCCCCACAGGGGCTTTCACGCGGGTCCTGTTGAATCGGTAACCTCTATTTGGTTCTTGGGGAGGTGGTGTCAGTACTGATTTAGTGGGCTGAGAAGTATTCATATGTGGCGGGAACTGTTTTCCTTTGACGGAAGTTTGAAGCCAGCTTGGCTGGTGGCTCGCCCTCCAGTGGCATTTGCACATGCCAGCTTTTCTTTCGGTTTGCACTTGACTGGTCTTGTCTTTCCACGAGGTGGTCCCCCCTTTTAGGTCCATCCAATATACCCTGACCTGCCCAGGGTTTCCCTACCTCCTCTTTCGCATTAACAACCAAGGCGGATTCTATTTCTGCACCTAAAAGCATCTGCAATGCCTCTCTAGGGAAGAGTGGTGGAACCTCTTCGGCTCTGAGTGTTCCTCCCACTCCCCCTGTCTGGCACCACTTCCAGGTTGTCTTCTTCATATTTAGTATTGAATGGTAATTGATCCCAGAAGTTTGATTTTGAGGTTAAAAACAATCTTAATTTCTTTCAGCGGAAAATAAATTAAGCCGGAAGACCATTCAAGCCATTTTGACAGCACGCAACTCAGCTTGAAATGGTTTCTCCACACACGCACAGTTGTCAGTTCACGTAAAGAATTTGACGCCAGAATGACGAGAGGTTGAGCGTCGGGGGGCTTAAGATTCTCTTAATAAGAACAATCTGAAAAGAAATATCATTTAGCTTTCCTACCTGGAAACTAATTTACAAAATAGATAAAAATTACCTGTGGATGGCGTGACTAGAATCCTTTGTCTTTGGGTGTATTTTTGGTTCTACCTTTGTTTTCCTGCCACTAAAGTCAAGCATTTCCTTCAGTCACAGTCATTATCAGTTCCTCCTTCATTTTGCCAAACCCCATTCTTGAGGACTGTACAATGTAGGTGGCAATTTCCTCATCAGGAGTGGGGAGGTAAGTTTGAGAGCATCTCCATCTATTTTTCTCCTACCAGTTAACTTGTTGATGGAAGTGCCCCAAGGGAAGCCATACTCTTTTGCTGCTGCCGTATTTTAGTCTTTGTTTAGTTTTTCACGACTTCCTCCATAGCATTTTGCAAAGTGTCAGCCGTCCTTGCACGAGTTGCTTCACTCATGATTTATGTGCATAACTGATAATGTGAAACTGAAAAAGACATTGATATGTTATGTTTTGGTACTAAGATTTCAAATTGATAATATGTAATAATGTTATGAAAAATAAAGATAGTTCATAGCCTAAATTACTTGTTCCGATTAAAAAAATACTCATTTTTTTGCGTACATTCCCAAAGTTGACAATAAAAACATCAGCCTAATAAAGTTAACTTATGATAATATCCCATGCA